>JAQGDQ010000072.1:305000-501953 GCA_030141605.1 Tubiluchus corallicola | reverse complement strand
AAGAATAATTAATTGCCAAGCATGCATAAGAAGTTCTATTTCAAGTACTTTCTGATTATACAATAAAAACCCAGCCTAGCTAAGCAACTCACAGTTAGCATAACATTCTGTTTCTGTTTAGCAAAACAAATTAAAAACAAAGTGAACTGAAAAGTAAACAGGCTCTAAATGAACGAATAAAACCAAATTCAAATTTATAACCAGTTAACTAACTGATTAAAACTAAATGCAAAACTTGCTGAAAGTAAACAACTTGGCAATATATAGTCATATGAATAGGTAAAACTCAGGCCTGCCATCTTTGAATAAGAACACGGACGTAGTTAATTGCTAAAAATACTGTGCTATCACCCATATTTTTAAATATAGTTTGCAGATTTGCTGAATTACCTAATTCAGCACCTCGCCTCATTACCTGGCAACTTATTTACATCACATTTGTCAGCAAAAGAAAGTTCATTATTTCTGTACCAAGAGTTATATATATTACCAAGACCACTATATATTTAACTCTTTAGAGTAAACCACATACCATGACTTTTGGTAATTATGTTTATATAAAATTGCAAACTTTAACTTTCACCTGCATCTGTCTTAAATACTTAGCATATTTCAACTTTGCACTAGGCCGTACATTACATTTATTATAATAAAAGCACTTTTTATTACATTTGTTTCATTTGTAAGCAAGGTTCACTGAAATTAAAACAAGCAAAAGAAGTGCCTTGTAATAAACAACAACATAATTTGCATATTATAAAACACAACATCAATATTACTATTACCTTCAAGTTTGCTCACAGAAGAATTACTTGGCAATGCAAAACCAATATCACCCGTGGAAGTCGATTGTTGGTTATTACTTGTAGTCACTGAATCAGCAGCAAGTAAACCTGGTGTACTGGAAACACTTTCACCAGTAGCCGACTGTTGTGTTTGAGTTAAGGCTCTAGGGGATTGTGGATTATTAGCAGGCACAAAACTTCTGGATGGACATGCAGTTTCATCACTTAACGCACATGTGTCAGATTCCTGGCACTTTTCAGCAGGAGGTGATGAATTTGGCACTGAATTTTGTTCTCTTGAACTACCAGATGCTACATGAGGGCCAAAATCACTGTTGTTATGAATTAATTCTGGACGCAACTGTGCTGGATCTTCATTGACTGCCATGGATTCTGAGCTGCAAGATGATTCACTAATGTGTAGAGGAGATAAAGACAGGATATTTGAAATACTTGACCCACTTCCACTAATTGATGTCATTATTTAACCTGTCAAAAATTATTTAAACCAGCATAAGAAGTTTTGTGACTACAAAGTAGCTTAAATGAATCTGCTGTCAGAATGTTGGCAGACGGTTAGAAGCACCATCAGTATAATAATGTCTATGACTGATGCATTATTGTAGAGTCTAGACTCTAGAACCAAAATTTGCAATATCGTGCCGTAAGTTCTTGCTTTACAACGTCCCCTTTAGCGACGTTTTGTTTTAACAATGTTGAACATCTGACACATTTTCCTCACTTAACGACGCACGCTTCATTTTAGCAACAATTTTTTAGTTTATATTTCGCTCAACGACACATTTTGCTGATGCGTTAACCAAGGTCTTATAGTACTTCATAATCTATCTGTTAGACATGCAAATACTAAGAAATCTGACACACATTTAGTGTGCCATTAAACTTGCTTGAATTCATAACTAGGTCTTAACTGTTACCCAGATTACAAAGTGGACTTAAATTATAATTAGATGAACTGCATGTGTTAGTTTGAGCACTAATACAAAGTATCTTACTTGCACCCTTTCTTTTCACTTGTACGTTATCAATGTGAGATTCAGGTAATGCATGGTCAGCTTTGAAAAGTAGTCTTAGTAAAAATATACCAATCACAAAACATGTTTGGGGAGTTGGGGTTATGTGAATAGCTAAGTAGTCATGCTATCTGTTTTGTGAATAAAGTCAAGTAGCACATCGACCAATGAATACCAATTATTTCGTTATTTCGAAATAAACATATAGGGCGCTATTACACTTTCGTACCGCCTAGTTTTTTCTAGGTTATTACTCGTTTCTAGGCTCGTAGGTCATTATTCTATTATTCTCACATGATCAGTGAATGTTTCCGCTAATCTCGTGGTAATTTAATCATATATTTAGGTATAATTTCCAATAATTACGTTGTATTCACAGTTCTACACCTATACAGTTTGTATCGCCATCTTGTTTGTGTGTGTAGTCACGTGACGAATTTCGTACTAGTTTATGCATTATCGGGGCCTAGCTTAAAAGGCACGTGAGACACTTTCATCTTGACTGCATTTACGAAATAAAGAAAAAACTTTTTTTATAATCTAATAGTAATAATACTAGTATTACTACAGTAATAAATAAAATTAATGATAAATAACTGCAGTGGTCTAAAATAATTTCCCGCGATACGATACAAACTCCCGTGGCTGCAACCCTAATAATCATAAATTATGCGATGAAACTAAAAATACATGTTAAGGGCCACAGCGTCACTGCGCGAGAGCGATTGTACATTAGTGGTGTAAACACAGTTATTCACGTGGAGTTTTTTGCGTGTTGGTGACGGTAAGTAATGTATGATTTTAACCTAGAATTGTAAGGTCTAAAAAGCAATAATATTATGGGAATATGGTGTATATTACGCCTGTTGGTCTGCATTCTGGCCTGCAGGCGTGAAAACAACTAATAGGCCAGAAAAAACTAGGCGGTGCGAAAGTGTAATAGCGCCCCGTATCTGTGCAATAAAATTGAATTGAACCAAGTAAGAAAATCAGTCAGGCTGACATGGAAAGGTAGGTGCAAAATCATCCTCGTAAAAATGCTTTAAAATTAATTTTTAGATATTCATGACTATTATCAACACAGAGTCCACGAAACCTTGCAAGTTTAAACTAAACTATAAAAATGTCAGACTTGAGCAAGTGAGTTCCAGTAGACTACGTACATAAATGCGAAATAGCCTTCGAACTTAGTCACGTTCGGCAATCGATCATTGGCTCAATTTTTCTGAGATGCAAAAATGAAGGCTACTACAAGAAACTCAGTTTATCAACAAAAAACAATAACTTCGCACACTACTGCGTATATTGTTTGAAATAAATAATTTTGTTTCCATATAAAAATTAAAATAGATTAAACTCATTTTATTCCTTTGCCATATTTTATCAGTATAGGTGTCGCTAAAGTAGGGTGGCTCTAAAGCTAGTTAAAGACGTTTCTAACTTTACTGTTGTATACTTTTGAGGCAAATTAGATTTAGAAGAGAATTTTTATAGAACGGTTATAACTTTATTTGCCTTCCAGTCATTCTATTTCATATGAGATGATTTTTATGGCCATACTTTATTTTGTGAATTTACAAGAACGCCGGGAGCATCACTAGTATGGCTCTTGTTACAGTACAACGTTCTCCGAGTTCTAGTAATAGCTTAGACGCTTTATCAGCTAACGTAAGTCAATGATAAAAGTAAATTAGTTGGGATAGTTGCCTTTTGGACTAGATTAATGTCGAATTACCTGCTTCCTGTTCAAAACAGTGACTGAGACTAGTATGAATTACATGTGTTAATGAGTCAGCGCAGTGCCTTTTGTATTGCCAGTTGGTATTACAGAATATATATTTTCAAAACCAAAGACGGAGTGCATACGCCTGCAGATACGACAGAAGATAGGCCTGCAGCCCTGTATTGTTTTTATTTTGCTCCATATTAAAAGGGGCTGTGGCTTGACTCAGTAACCATAATGACCTGCCTTAGCACTGAGCAGCATGTTTGACAGTAATTCTGCTATAATAATAAAGAGTATCGATGCTCTAATAATTTTGCAACAGATTTTTTTGCCCGAGACGAACAATATAAAATGAAGTGTTAGTCAAAAAATTCCTCAGGTACCTTTACCTACACTCTATGAGTCAGTGTAATGTGAGTGACTTTTAAAAAACTACATTTGTCTAAGAATCGTCGTGTGTTGTTAGCGAAACCACGTTCTGTCAACGTAATACAAGAAATCTTAGCATTTATTCGAAATTAGCAGTTCGCAAAAGGTGATGCAGTGCGTGCTTTCGCAACCAGAGTTTTTTAAAAGTCTGTGCCGAGTCGGATCAGATCTAAGGTAATGCAGAAGTTCAGCAGATCGAATCAAATCAGAGCTCCGATTCGGTTTGGAAACTCTGGTTCTGTGATGTCCCTAAATAAACATGTGCTTGTAATGTTGAGCAGCTTATAAACTAATCTGCAGTCATCATGCTGCAGCATTATTATGCACAAAGAAGCATTTTTGATTAAAGATTAAGAAAAAGGTAAAACAAAAAAAATAAGTTTTAGAGATAAAAATGTAACTTTAATCTTTAAAAAAGCATTAAAATAGCGCCAAAACCAAATTCCAGGGAATGTGCCAGCAACTGGAGCAAAAAGTACACCAGCTCTTCCATTTTTATTTCTCATGCATTTGCACTTTTGCAACTTAAGAGTTATGGCATGTGGTATACCGTACCTACTGGCTGAGGATGAGAATTTTGCAAATAAACATAAATTTACTTGCACGACTGCACCATAGAGCTTGCTGGTTTATATAATTTAATTTGTTTTTACGCAAAGAACATTATACGATGTTTGAATGAACTTTTGTAAAGTAAGGTAAAAAAGTCAAAACTGGTAACAAAAGCATCGATAATGATGGATACCACCTGTTAATGCTTAAACATATGGGGTATTGGTGCAAATCATTGTTTCTAAATCTGGTAAATCTATGCATGAGCGAGTCCTACTGGCTATAGCACAAAGCAAAAATTACGTTTTTGAAGAAATCCGGTAAAACTGACTATAGCAACCCGAATAATTATCTCTCAATTGCCGTAGCATCAGTTTTTGGGAGCTCGCTGAGAGGATAATAGTTGTGCTCCTCAAAATTGCTTTCAGAATAACTCCATAGATGCTGAACAAGAAGGTTTTTGTCCCGGACATAATACTGAATGTTACTTAGTCAGACTACGGTCAACTTTAGAGTTAGAACAACTTCTTAAACAAAACAGCATCTCACCATCTTCTGTGACTTTAAAAAAGCTTTTGATAATGTGTGGGCAAATAGGGTCATTTGGAAATTATATTTAAATGGCATTAGTGGATGTCTGCTAGGTTTGCTGAAAAACTTTTTGACTAATTGCAACATCAAAATTCATATAAGCAACTTCATGTCAGATGAATACGTGTGCAAAAATGGTCTACCACAAGGTTCTGTCACCTCACCGCTGCTCTTCTTACTATACGTAACTGATTTGTACATCGAAATAGAAGAATACAACAACAGTCGTATGTGCAAATTCAAATACTTGGCTAACTTGTTGTCTCAGCAGACTCAATCTATAAAAGTTATATGACATCCCAACATTTCTGTGAGATAATCCATGGCTGGTGTAGACGTTGGAGGCTAAGCATCAACTGTAAGCCAAACAAAGCAGAAGACATCATATATACAAGCAAATAAAGCATGGAACCTTCTCCTCCAAACTTGTAGTTTGGTGATAGAAAAATCGCCTATGTAGAGCAAAGTGAAGTTTTGGGCATCATTGTTGACAACAAACTGAGTTTTAGGTCCCATATCAATTCAGTTCGCAAAAGAGCCTGGGGAAAATGGACTAAAATAAAACAGTAATGCTACAGGCATAAAGGTAGGCTGATGGCGACAATCGTCAACTTGTTTCGGGTGTTGGTGCCTCCAGTAATTTTGTTCGCTTCTAGTGCCTGGTTGGATGGCAAATGTGAGCAGTTTGACGATTTGGGGTATGACGTCATCAAAACGGCTGTTGGTGTCGGTTATAACCCTGCTAAGGATGTTGCAGAAAGAATCTGTGGGTTATTGCCATTGGAAATAACACACCTTGGTAACATGGTAAAGTTGTATTACAAGCAAACACAAAGCAGGAAGATGACCGTATAAAAACAGAAATATAACTTTTTGATCAAGTTCCAATTAAGTCAGCCTCTATCTAAGCATTTTTAGCCACACATGTCAAATGCCCGATCATTTTTGGACATAACGAAGGACATATTAGTGCGTTATAACGATAAATTAAGCAATTTTTCGCAAGAACTAATAATGTTTAACGAAGACGAAATAAAGTTGTTTTCATCTATGTTGCGGTCCAGAAAAATCCAGCATAGAAACCAGCTAGCACGATTACCTGGCGATGGAGCATAACTATTTCTGCATTCTCTCAACCTGCCAACAGGCAAATTCGGTAGAAAAACTGAAACATAGTGCTGAATTTGTTACTGGGAAGAGGCTGCAAGGCATTTCTCTATATTGTCGGACTGTCGGATACCAGCAGATGCGAGTGTGGTACAAACGATCAAACACCAAAGCATTTAGTGTTCAGTTGCCCTCTTGTGCGAAATGATCTACGAGCACATATGCAGGCTGCAATTCCAAGTACAGATTTAAAGATCATTTGTCGTTTCAGAGACAAAAATGCCTGCAATATATTTGCTGAATTTGTAACTGAGTTGATTATCAAAAACATGCTTGCCTATTAATGATACCTAGATCTGTATAGTAGATATATTCTTATCACTATGTTTAGCGTATAGTTAGTATAGGCCGAATAATTGAGCACATTGTTTAGAATGTAAATCAACTTAAATTTATTATTTAACTTGTTTGCACACCCGTTTTAAAGCTGTCATTCAGAAATTTACCATCCCTCCTTGTACATACTCCTTCATGTTCATAGCTAATTTTACATATACAGTAGTCGCTTAATAGACTACTTACGGGGAAACACAGGCACCAACATTTGTGCATCATACAACAACAGATTTCAACGTTTTTATCATTATGAGAACTTTCGTGAGCCAACTTCTTCACAATGACAATGAAATGAAGCAGCCAACTTTGAAGGAATTTTTGCAAATAAACAGACTTGTGTGATTTAGAAAAGTATACTTTTTAATTCATTGTTAATTCACTTATATAAATTAATATTTTAAAATATTTTTTCTAATTTTTAACTGCCCCAAGGAATTTAGGCAGTACTTCGTTTCTAAAATTGATTAAAAGCCTTTGCAGTGCATAGTAAGCTTATCACTCATACTTCTATAGCAGTAATACTACACCCATCGGTTAATGGGTTCAATCGGTTAATTGGGGCAAAACACGTCGGTCCCAAAGTGAGTCTGTTAAGCGGCGACTACTGTACTACCATCTTATCAATGATTTTCCTAATACACTTTTTTAATGCAAAACTCCTCCCACTATTTACTAACCTTACCTCACACTTCAGATGTGATACATTTTTAACATTGTTTGTGAAGTTTTACACCGTTGTGATTAATTTTTGTCAGATTACTGTGCAATTAGAGGGATTTACGTTATGTAAACGTAATGTAAAATAAAAGATTTATTTATTTATTCTCTCTCTCTCTTTCCCTCTCTCTTTTTCTCTCTCTCTCTCTCTCTCTCTCTCTCTCTCTCTTCTTTCTCTCTTTCTCTTTCCCTTTCCTGTTTTATATCTCTCTCTTCCTCTCTTCATCTTTAGCTTTTTCCTTCCCTTGTCTTCCTGAAAGTAAAATCACGATCACTGTGTATTATGTAACCTATATTCTTATTTGTGATCCTTATATTTTAAAATGCAAAATCTGGTGTAGAGTGAACTGCTTTTTCCTAATGGCTGCATAAATCATTTTATAATAGAATAAGTTTCTTCTACATTTTAATTTTGTTAAATTTTTTTCTGAAATCTTGCATTATTTACCTATTTTAAATCATCAATTTAGTATTACTTCTACGTATTTTTTCTGTACAACGTTCAGGAACGTATTTACATGGATTTTACGCTATACAAAAGTAAATAAACTTAAACTTAATTTATCACTAATGCTGTACTGTTTATTTTCTCTGTAAATATAAATATGTTCACTTCCTTTACAACAGAGAACTTGCAGAGTGTCTGGGTTGAGCATACATGCTCAGGAAGTTTACTTTGCTGGTGGAACTGTTCTGTACTGTACATCATCTTTGTTATAAAAGAGTGCTAATAATAATAATAATAATAATGCTTATCATGCAAATTTGGTCAGCTGCATAAATCTGATGAAATATTACTTGCAGCCACATTTTCTTATGGATACAGTAATAAACTTGTAAACTTGCAGTGTTTAGTTAAAAAGTTTCTGAGTCTAGATAGGACCTTATTGTGGAAATATTAAGGTATAAAAACAGGTAATTGCTGTATATCCCAAAATGCTGTAGCTTACATGCATGTTTAGATAACAAATATTTATTTTCTAATATTGGTCTCCTAAGCTATAGATATACATGTATGTGATAAAAACTTAAGATTTTAGAATGTTGTTTACAATTCTTTTCGTCACTTGTATTGACAGGCAAATGGTTTCTACACGCCTATATGTTATTTGCACTTTATTTGTGGTAAAGGCATGGCTAAGTTGTCACAGTACCTGATTAGCAATAGGGATTAAGTCACGTTCAGCTTAGTCAGTAAATGGATAAGGTTTGAAAAACTAGATTTTATGTGCATTCTGTATTTAGTCCTATAATAGTACGTAGTAAAATGTAAAATTAGAATAGTTGGTTTATTCATATCAATGGTTTAGAAATGTATAATAGTAATTAGCATGCACATATGTATGTACTGCTATAATTCAGTACTCAATTGAGAGAAAGTTTGTTTTTATATGTACATATTGTATAGTTGAGCAATGAGTTATAGAGCTCAATTGTTTTAGCTGGTTTGCTTATTTGTTACTATGGCAATTCAAAAAAGAGAGCATTAACCATGTTTGATCATTTTTGAAAGGAAGATGGTATAAAAACAAATAATTGCAAGTTTTGCCAAATTACTGTGAAAAGTTTTGAAACATCACGTTTATTAGTACCTGCTTTTAAAAGTTTTTTTAGATTGTTGGTATACTTTGGATTTATATAACCTCTCGAGCCATTTTTCATAACTGCATTTAAGGCGGCTTTTTAGCCATTGTCGTTAGTGTCAGTTATGGGAAAAGTGTATTTATCAGTTTTGAAGGACTATGCATTGTTTTATCAGGTTCAAAATGGACAGTCAGCTTTATAACTGTCAGCATTTTAGTAGATTCGTTCAGTATGCAAATTTTCAGGGACTAAAATGTGGTAATGCGATTAGTTGGAACAGTTGTTTGTCCTACCATTGATTGCATAGATTTTAGGTTAGTGCAAATTTCGTAATTCTGTGAAGAAATACCCTATATACCCTATAGTGTACAATATATATATATAGAGGCTGAAGTTGAGTCAGTTGCTACTACATCGGTTGTAGTACTAGTGTGTTTGACAGGTGTGGCGTATGTGAAATTTGATGTGTGCTAGACTTAGAATATGTCTGACACATGCCTAATGCATGAGAGTTGACAGGTCTGGTAATATACTGTTGTGACTCCATGTATACTTCTTGAAATCTAATGGGTGCTTTTATAACTGTTTAAAATGTGAACTATTGACTCGGTATTTTGACAGAATTGACAGATAGTTGTTTTTTGCCCCAAAGTTTAACCAAATTAGCTGGAAACATTTCAGTAGCTGAAACATGTCAGAATTCAACCAATAAGACACTAATAATTTGGCTACTATCTTTTATTGGGTAATCTTTCTCTTGCATAAGCTAAGCTGCAAAGCTTCCCCTTAAATAAATCTGTCCGAAATTTTGTTACCCTTGCAATTATTTCCATCTAATAAGTGTAAAATAATTTAAACAACACACAAATGAACATAATTATGTTGTGTTATGTTATCATATTTTGTTACATTATTCCTGCTGTATATCAGATGCAAATTTGTATGCCCTCTATCCATTGAAAACTTGATAACTTCATGGCGAGTTTTTGTCAAAAATATTTCAAGAGTATTTAATAGTAATGTTTAATTTATTAATTTAATGCTAAATGTAGTACTCACAAACATTGTATTCATTTTTGTACAGGATGATACTGTAGATGGACATGATGATGCTGATGATAACGACAAACTGAAAGAGTTATATGGTGCAGGAATCGGACTTGCGAAAGCAGCGCCACAAAGGCGGTAATGTATCAGCTTACATATTGTAAATAGTTTCTTTGGAATGTAAACTAGTTATTGCTAGTCAAGTAGTACATGTAGTCGGGCAGTCCTCAGACAAAATGATGCACTGATTACTAATGTTTAGACATAGTTGGTGACATTCTGTAAATTTTTAAATCAGAAAACCACTACAATGTTCTGTGGACCAATGTGAGGCGCATGTTAAAGTGGGCAAAGGTGAAATTAGCCATGTGATTCAGAGGATGTACATGGCTACGTGTTTGTTTGAAAAGTAGTACTGTAAACAAACATGGTATACAAAGCAAAGATTTTAATATCAATGGAATGTTGGCTAGAAGACTATAGTTTATATTTGCCTCTGGGCATAGTATGATTGTTAAAAGATAAGTCACTGCTTTTGTTTACAGCTTAAAAAATGGATATTGTACACTCATTGTTGAATTCTGTTTTAGTGGACCACTTCAGCTTGTTAGCTTTGAATTTGTGTCTTGCAGTAACATGTGTAAAATTGTTGCTTAATAGAAAAATATAAATAACTAATAGAGAAAATATGAGCATTTTGCCAAGTGTTTTTTTAAACTTGAAGGGACCCTAGTAGTAAATGAACCAAAACCTAGTAGTTCCTGTGTGTCCTAACTAAACCTGGATTCTTTCCAGATACTGACATTAACTGAAATTACTGAGAAAGTTTGTTTCTATCCTACGTTCACAACACCAGAACTGGATACCAATATATACTTTTTTGTGCAAAGCATATTCCATCAATAATCACATCTCAATGCCAGTTGTTAAAATTTGTAATCATTATTTGTCATAATTATTAATTTAAATCATTGTCACACAGATCACTGTCACACATGTTGACACTTTTTAAACTATCTTTTGTTTACTAACATCACTTCATCAATGTTTTTAATCATCATATAATTTACTAACAATCTGACCCTATTGTAAAACATCAGTCCAGAGACTGAACATACACACTTATTGTATATTGTATAAACAATGTATGTATTGTCATTTTATCACCGCACATTTTGCATATGTTTTATTACAATAAAGTATTTAATATATATATAAATTTTACTATGTACCATAATATGGTTTTTCTTCTGTTTTGTATTTTAATCATAACATTTTGTCGCTTGCTTACTATCTTTCTTTCAACATTTTACTTTTGTATTTCATTTCACTTGCAGAAGTTCTTTCAAGCTAATATATGCTTCTTGAACTGCTGCAGTAGCATCATAAATGAAATCGTTATGTTAAAATCAACACTTATAAATTTACGAATGCAGTTTGGCATAATGTATCTTTTTTACAAATAGCAAGTCACCACACAAATTTTTTGTACCTGCTAAGTATCCTGAAGTTGGGCTACACAATTGTTTTTTTGAAGAATTGCAAACTTTAACATTGCCTAGTAGTTCTAACTGGAACCTATGTAATTCTCCTAACGTTTTTTTGCTATAATTTAGGAAGAAGTAAGTAATAAGTACGGTGAATTTGCCTTTCCTTTTTTAATGTGAAATGTAGAACTGCTTGTACAACTTGCAATGAGGTGTAGTAATATCATACTCCCATTCTTCAAAATCTCATTCCACCTGTTGTAGGCATTGAGGTATCAACATTTATTACAGTATTCCACCCACTTCTATCTGCAGCTAACAACGTAAGTTCTTCTATTCCTAAAGGTAGATTTGGTTGAAGTTGTTGAACATCTTTATTTATCTTAGCTATCCAAGTTGTTTTAGGTTTACCAGGTGGTTTTTTACAAGGTTTTAAGGCTTCCTTTAAGGCGATTGCTTACTGGTGCTTCATTTGGTAATCTTAGAAGATGTCCTAGCGATCTTAATCTTCGGATCTTGACTTTTGAACTCCAATAAATTTCTTTAGTTCTGGTGTATAAATCTTCATTTCTGATTATGTATGGCCATCTTATCTTTAAAACTTTCCTAAGAAGACTTCTATGAAATGTGTCAATCTGCTTTTCTTAAGTAATTGCTAAACCCTATGTTTTACTGTTGTACATAAGTATGCTGGTAATGTAAGCACTAAATAATCGAAGTCTTACGTTATGACTTACTTTCTTGCTAGTTAATACATTCTTGTTCTGAAGAAAAGCATGCATTGCTTGTTGCTTTCTGCTTTACTTCGGTGCTTAGAAAAGTGCCCATGTACTTACACTTTTTCCAAAACTGGTTACCATCTCGTGCAATAATATATTCTTCTGCTTTTGACTGGTTTACTTGAAGATTTCTCTAGTTTTTTTGGGAAATCCCTTTTTATTGTGTTAGTTTGAAAATTCGATACACTAATCCATCCAATATCGTCTGCGTATTGTTGATCAATAAGGAATGGTTCATAGGGTTCCAAAACAGGATAGGAGTGATCCAGAATATGTTGAGGAAGGTTATCACAGATAGTGGTATCGTAATCACGATCATCAGTTGGAGGAGTTTGGGTCTTAAGTGTATTTGCTAGGCAGAGCGTGAAAATATTTGACTAAGACAGTCCCCCTGGGGGACCCCAATATTCGTGCTAATAGTTCTTTCTAAGGTGTTCCCAACTTTTACAGTAACTTTAACGTCCTTTAGTAGAATTGTAATGATGTGCATTTCATCTGGTTGTAGTACGGTTTGTAGATCATCGAAGAGAATTCCTCTGTGTATCAAATGCCTTGTTCATATCAAGTAACAAAATCGTGGTTTGATAAGAACTGGATGTGACTGCTTTTTCTGCTAGTATTTTTGCTGACATTACTAGTTCAGTGGTGCTTCTTCCCTCCCTATATGCAGCTCAACTTGGTGGAATGTTGCCATTTAATCTGTCATGTATGCGTCTGATCATGCATATAGCCAAGAGTTTCCTTAACAAACTCAGCAGTATAATTGGTCCTAAATTTTCTACTGATCCTTTCTTCTTTTTAGGCTTTGGAATAGGCGCTAATATCCCCTGCTTAACTTCTTTTAGATAGTTTCTTGTTTCTGCAATAGTGTTTAATAAATTTGATATACAAATGCTAATGATGTTTGGCCTATGCTTTAGCTGTTCTGCTACAAGATTATCTATACCTGGACTTTTTCCATTCTTTAAAGATTTTATTGCCTTTAAAACCTCTTCAGGAACAAAAGGTGATTCCATTGGCAATGGTTTAATCTCAGGAATGTTTTTTTTGCATTACGGTTGTTGTAAGCCCTTTCAAAGAATGTAGTAACAATTTCTGATGCTTCTAGTTCATTGACAGTAACCCCATCATCAGTTTCAACTAATATCCTGCCTTTTGGCTTACTTCTATTGATTTTCCAGACTGCTTTACACATCCTACTAGAGTCATCTTTGCTGTTTTCATTTTCTGATATATCTTCTGATAACTTTTCTTCTTTAACCTGGCGGACCACATCTTTAAGTTCTTTTAGCTTCTGACTGCGTAACTTTTGGAATTTCTGTCTAAGCTGCATCTCTTTAGGTGCATTGTGCTTCAACCTAATTTCTTTCTGTTCAGCTGATAATTTGTCAACTTGTTCATTGCCAAAAATTTTCTTTGCTCTGTTTGTAGAGTGACCCAAAACTTCCTTTGATGCCTATCTGCACACATTAACAATGTTATCCCATTGCTTGGCTTGTCAAATCTATTTGAAATGATGCTCAACTTTCTCTTGATATTTAATTTCAATATCTTCGTGTTTTAATTTGTCACACTGAAATTACCTAGATATACTGTCCTTTGCCAAGGTTGCGAACTGCCTCTTTACGTTGAACTTTGCAATTACTAGTCTGTGATCTGAGAAAGTTTCAGTGCCACTGTATGATCTTGCATCATTTACACTAATCCTGTGTTTCTGCTTAACCATAATATAGTCAAAATGGTTCCTAACAGGTTTTTGCTTATTGTTTCTATCTGGAGCTTCCCATGTAGTCCTAGGAGCCATCTTATGATATAAAGTTGTGTTAATAAGTGTCAATTCATTTTGTTGTGCAAGATCTAAAAAATATTCTCCATTGCTGTTTATGCCCATTTTTTCCAAATTTGCCAATATTGTCCGGATAATAGTTGTACCCTGAGCCAGTTTTTGCATTAAAACCACCTACTATTATTAGAAAATCACGATCGCTTACTGTCTGTGTGATACTGTCTAAGCCACTGTAAAACTTTTCACTTACCACAGGATTTTCTCACTTACAGGTAGGGTACGTGCATAGGCAGATATAACTGAATATTGCTTGTTATCGATCTTTAGTTTATCATACAAATCCTTTCAGTCAACTCTTGAAATCTGGAAATAAACTCCAGGTTTAAGTCCTCTACAATTGAAGATTCTAACTCTTAGATTCTCTTTACGCCACCCCATTATTGCAGACAGAAAGAATAGTAGAATACTCCAACAAATGTTAAATATAGGCATTCCTCGCTAAAAGATGTTATTTTTCAACGAGTTGTTGCGCATCACCGACAACAGCCATCCAAGCCATACAAGTCATGATTATTGAAAACTTAATGATGGTCAAGATACACTTTGTCCTCACTAGATGGCACCGTGAACTTAATTGAACGCCGTAATACATCTATAGGCACTTCAAACAAAGAGGGAACTGAACAAGAGCTGAGCACACAACCGCTCATCTATCTACTCTCTCTCTCTCTCTCTCTCTCTCTCTCTCTCTCTCTCTCTCTCTCTCTCTCTCTCTCTCTCTCTCTCCCCTCGCCCCCTCTCTCTGTCTTTCTCTCTCTTCCTCTCCCTCCAATAACATGTTTCAATGTATGTCTAACAATCAAAGTTTTGCTCCAGAAATATCAAGGTTTCCTGCAGAAATATCAAAGTTGATCTGCAGTAAAAAACGGTGTCACACTTGAAATTGATACTCAAAAATTTCTCATTTATTGAATATGTTTGCCACAAGATGAATGTCGTTGATCGGTTTCCAGAAAATTGAAAATTAAGTTTGCTTGGGACGTCTGAGGTACCCTATTAAGAACTGTTTTTTTTTTTCTTAATTCAGTGTCATAAACAATAAACAGAGAAATTGAACGCAGAATCACAATATTTGCCAGTTTCGTAATTCGTATTTCGTAATTGACAAATGAACTACTAGGCAATACTAGTTTTCTATGCGTGAGCCACGTAATGTCACGTTGGTTACAATATTATGCTACAAAATAGGGCACTGTATAGGTGCGCTTGAACGCACCTATGTTACCTGTATTTAATTGTAAAAGATCCGGAAGTGAAATTTGAGAAATGACTCACAAACCTCTTACAAACGCGGAAGATGTGGGAAGTAATAAATATTATTAACCATTTTTGCGAGACAGCATTTTTTTAGCCCATAATGATTTTATTCGATTCGTCGTGCTTCTTTGAGTTACCTGATGTAGTTATAGCAACTATGCATAAACACATGGCAATTTCTCTCACTTGAATAATCGTAACCGCTTTATTTGATTTACAATAGCTAAAGAGAGTGTTAATATTCATGTATTTTGCGGGGTCAAAGTCTGAAATTGTAAGTCATGCTGTAAAGAATAGCTCATATAAACTTGTTGATTAGTATTCAGCTGATGCTATACGGGTTGTTATAATATTGCCGATGTATAGCTTTATGATTAGGCTTTCGTCACGAGGTTATTACATCGGCAAGTGTTTTAAAGTTTGTACATTTTGTGTCTTCGGCTATTATTTCTGTATCGTGCACATGAAGTTTGTTGTCGGTTTACATTTACTCGTCCTATAGAGTATAGAGTGCGCATAAAAAGTGAATAAAATATTGAAATGTTATTTCATGCAGTTCTATAGAAGGTTTAACAATAACGAAGGCGATTCGACGAATATATATATATATATATTGTTTGTTGATGGTCTTAGATTTACGACTTATAGTTCATTAGATGTTTGTTAAGTATATCCAGCATGTTGTGTGCTATAAGTGCATACATTACTATAACGTCTACGTAAATTTGGTAATTTTGTTTATAAATTAGCCTGAATTTGTTGCTCCGGTTGGCTTCTTATTGAAATCACCAGATTCTGTTTGTAATTCGTGAAACTGTCTAAGCAGTCATTGTTTGCATAAATAAAATCAGAATTACTGAACAGGAATAAGTAAGCAGGTAGGCGTTTAAGTTTGTGGTAAATCATTTCTGGTTTCGTAAAAGTTTCGTAGCCTATGTAATTGTCAGTTCAGATTAACTGTGCTGTTAATCCAAGAGAGAATTTTGTGACACTGAAAATAAGGTAATGCATTAAGATAAATGCTAACTTCCCAGTGAGTTTTCCGCAACATTGGGGTATATACATATAGAATTTCGTCTTGAATCCTATATACGTGCTGTAGTGTGTCTCGCAATGACATAGTTATATAGATAGATAGAAAGATAGATATACAGAAAAAGCATCTTAAAATCTAGTACGGATTTAGTAGACAAATTAAAATGTCTACTTTAGCATAAATTTATCAAAATCAGAAATCATGATACAAAGCCAAATAAAATTCTAGTTGATTTAAAATAAGAAAATTATTGAAATTGCTAATGCTGTTATATTGAAACAAACGAAACTGCTAAAAATTAGAATGTATTATAATATAAGAATGAAAATAATGTTTTTAAGTACAGAAATTTACACACAACACCATTAAGTTTTTTATTGAATTGAATGTAATCTTGAGCTTTTCTAAGTGAATTTGACAAATTTGTTCAAGGTTTGGGCTGCTCTATATCTAAAGGATTATTTGCCAAAACTAACAGTATTATAACGAGGTATGAAAGTACTGTTCTCCCTGAACAATGGTTTGTATGTAATTAAATTATGGGTATACTGAGGACAAGCTTTGTCCAATATTTTTACTGTTTTATAAGCAGCTTTTGCAATCTCTTTAATGCGGATGGTCCGGCAATTTCACTATTTTTATTTACAAGTTAATTCAGAAAACCATTAATCGTGATCGCTGGAGTTGTAAGTGTAATGCCTAGTCGACACGGTCCTTCAAAAGTATAACGATCAAATTTCACGGTCATTTCTCGGTATCCACACGGTCATTCTACACTGGCAAACTCAAGAATAACAGTGTTTTGAATGGCCGTGTAAACGGCCTATTAGGGAAGACAAGGGAAGGGCAGATTTTTGTGTCTGACTGGAAGAAAGTAGCTAAAAACGTCTCACATTAAGTGGTCAATTCACAAAGAAAACCTCGGGGTCTTTCTTTTGATTATGTTCAACGCAAGAATTGAAGGATTCATTTGATTCAGTAAAGCAAAACTGATCTTTGTGCCGTAAACGCCTCCAGTTTAAACTAAGGTCGTAATGCACTTAATCGTAAGGGAAATGGCAGTTTCACCTGTGTTATTATACCACGTGGGTGATTAGGCTTAAATACTGGTTGTTGTCACTAGTCCTTGGCAGGTAGAGAGTAAAATGTAAGTGATTAGTGCTAATTTCTGTTGTGGCATTTATCAGTATCATTGCCTGTTCTAACCAATAAGGTGCTCGGTTTATTGGAGCATGGTAGAGCAAGTAATGCCAGAGGCCCCATAGTTGCGTGTGTGCACTTGAGCAGTGATTTCTAACTGGTTGTGTTGGTTAGAGTGGTAACAATAGTATGTTCACTGAAGTTGTGTAAATTTGCGTTAAGTTTAAAGGATTGCTACACAGTGACAGTTTCAATTTTCACGGAATACGTGGAACTGTTTGGTGACCTAACTGTGATGTTGTGCGATCTGTATTGAACAACTTTTTTACCTCGCGCTTTTACTCGTTTTTCTTAATTTACGTTTACTGCTGTTCTTTGATAGTTTTGTGTGTATGATTGTCAAACTTAGCTGGGCACTTATAAATTATTCACCCGTAAATCAAACGGTGTAGCATAAAAGCCTTTGAAGGTATACTTTCCTCAGCTTGCTTCTGCTTCGTGTAATTACAAGACTTATAATACTGTTACTTACTGTTTTCTTACAAATTTTCTCACTGTTAATCTTTTTAATAATCGCATTGGGCTTATTCCATACTAGTAGGGCTATTTGTCTAATCCATCGACATTAGGAGATTTTTTATGAGAAGGTAGAACATCTTTGGTGTATTTCAGAACCATTTGTCTGGAGACTGACATTATCTTGTTCGTTTTATGACCATGTCACCTGGATTTATTGAAAACTATTGCGAAATCCACAAAAACTTTTCTCTAAACTTGTGACGAAAATATTGACGTTTAAGCAAGGTTAGGATGACCACCTTGTGAAAGTGATTTTCCCTGACGTCCTCCAGGGGTGGGGGATGAACCGCGGAGAGTGTGGGAGTGAATTGCCTCAGATTCCGCCATGGGTTGACAACGCGGCGTGGCGAGGTGAATTGTCCCAAACTCACCGTTTTGACTGTACACACATTTTTCTATCCACGCGGTTTATGTGGACCCATAAGTTTTTTCCACTCATTACGTAGTATTCGTGTTACATTGTGGCAAAAATCTTAGCTCGAAAGCGAGACATGTCACTATCTAAGAGAAAAAAACATTCATTTCGTTTTAGTAGTGTATAAGAAAGGGCAAATAGGCGATACAGCAAGTGAAAACCGTGTACATTGCAAGAAGTTTTATAAGAAATAAAAACAGTTCCCAAGTTATTTAAGAATTTAACCTGCAACTTTTCAAATTTTACTTGATTTGCAAATTTCGCACGTTCGTATATTGCAATTTTTTGTCTGACTTATAATTATATTCACTTTGATAGGTTGAAACAAAAAGCAGCTTTTATGTTATACAGTTGACAGTGGTTTGTTTCTTACAATTGTAACTATACATGCAATAGCAATAGATCAACGGAACAGTCGAAATTCTTTGACAATAGCGTATGAAAATGTTTAGCAAAAAACTGATATAGTGAAAAAGGTAAAATTGATATCAGAAACTAAATACTTGTTCTTCATTATTGACCTCAAAAGCTGTTTCAACCCACACCTGTCTTGCAAAATCTCTGTGACTGTGTCTAGGCTCATTCTGTTACAGACAAGTCTAAACTCTACGATATGTATGGGAATGTGCTTTTGCGTACGCAGAAAAAAGGTTTAGCATTTAAATTGCGGTTCTGTGCGCGTACGCAATGTAAACGACAAGCACCTAAAACAGTAATTTGCGTGGGCGCTCTGTTTGTTTAATTTTGTGTGTGTGAATCACGAAAAATTTGCGTGTCTTTTCGGAGGCATTGGAAATTTTCTTTTATATCCCGGAAGATCCAGATGGCTGGTCACCTAAGCAAAGTAAACTGATATACTACGTGGACAATAGTGCATATTCGATGATTCTGAAACTTGCTACCCATAAACTCAGCACCCACTTCATTGATCCCACGACCTCAGCGCCCACAGTCTTCTTCATGTACTCACCGTCACACCACTAGCAATGTGGAACGTCAGTATGCAGTATCTTCTGACATTATCAATACCCTTCATACAATGTCTGTTAGCAACAAAGACAAGCATGCAAGAGATGTATTTGACAAATACTTAACTGTTTATTGTAGCGTGATGAGCACCGTGTCCAGGGTAGCAAGGACCAATGAGTTGAAATGTTTTCTTCTTCATGGTCAATGACTGGCCACTTGCACTTTAACAACACTACACCTGCAAATTTAATTAAAAACCCCGACTTGTGACAGGAGGCAGACGTCCTGCGTAAAATGACTAAAATGTGTCAAAAAATTTCTGTATGGCCAAACCAATAACTCTTAGCACATCTTTAATACTAAGGGAAAGGGTTATTACATGTATAACGCACTGTAGTGTCGCAATATAAATTTTATTGTGAGAAAACTCCAAAGTCGCTATCCAACCCAATCAAATCTATCACATTGGACGGATGGTGGGAGGGGGGGTGCATGAGCAGGTTCTCCTGAGTATCAATGGCTGAGACTTTTGCCTTGAGGATCAGTAGAATTTCTCCGGAGAATATAGGTTCAAACGGGACAAGGATTCGGCGTTTGATAAATGCTTTGCGGGAATTTCGGTTGTGGTGCATTGTTATGTTTGTGATAATGTTTTTTAGCTTAGATTAATGTGCTCCGTTTTATAGGTCTGTTATTTTCCATTAATTTGCTTGTTATTTTTCCAATGGTAATGTCGCTTCCTTTGTGGTTCATTCTATATACACTGGATTGAATGATAAGCGCAGCATCCACAGTAAATACTGTTCTCAATGAATAGCTACGCTGTGGTTTACGCAGGTCAAAGACCTTTTCGACGCCGAATCGACAGTAAGTAAAATTTTACAAAGGACGTCGCCGATATGACAGCTTCATTAATTTTGCTCATGTTCAGCTGGAATCGAAACTACATTAGTCAAAACTGTTTGCATATCTTGCAGGAATTGTTAATGGTTTATGCAGTTTGTCTTTTTGCTAGTGTTCACTTAATCACGAAATACTGATGCTCTTTTGTAGCACAGTAATGTTTGAGACCTGATGGCTGTTGCAGCAGTGTTTTTCTGTCAATCATTTGTACATATTTTTCTCAAATGATGTCGGTACACTTAAGTTAAACTGATTTTTTAGAATCTTTTACATTTCAGCTATAACCTACTTGGTGCACGTGTTCTTTTATACCTGAATTATGCATAATAATTTAATAAAGTGTGACTGGTAATCTGCTAAAGGTGTCATGATTAAAACTGATCAGATTGGTGAGCGGCTACAATATCATAATTTTTATTCTTATTATCACTGACCTCAACAGAAATTAAAAAGTGCGAAAACCATGAAAATTGGCGTCAGTCAGTTTGAAGTGAACTTGGAGAAACTAAACCCGTAGCCACATGTACAATAAACCGGAGGACAGTTGGAGAAGCAGAGGTGAGCTTTTGAAGGAGGAAGCTCATCGTAACGGCATGGCCCTTCTCTTTCAACCCGGTTACCTCCTCTTCAACATCAACCAAGTACTGAAATGGCAAGGACGACGTTACAGCAAGATCGTAAGACATGCATTTGACTTGACTCACGATTTCAACACTTTAGATAATCTGGCACTAGGAGAGTTCACTGACGGCGAAACACCACCGTTTAGGTAATGTGTTTTCTTTACTAACTATAGCATCATTTCACAGTAAATGATCCGCTTGTATTCACTTAACAATTTTGCACAGCTGTAATTAGGCAGCTACGAGCAGCCTAGGGCGATACCTGTTTGAACCCACATTTTTGCCACCTGGAAAATGCGTTTATTGTTGTATGTTATTTTCATATTCATGCAACGAGTAGTAGAATGGTGTCTGATTGACTGCTGTGGAGTTTTAGTACCATTTTACATGTCGCAATAGTCTGTAAGTGCAAACTAGGTATTAGTGCCAGGTATTGAATTGCCAGTAAAGGACAGTTGGAGAAGTAGGAGAAAATCACCGGGTTAATATTAAACCAAAATTTAGAACGTTTCAACTTTCCAAGCGAGGTTTTTATACGGAACTCCATTTACATATACCGTTAACTAGATCACAAAAATCATTTTTATGTCAGTTTAAAAGGGGCTTTTTGCCTTTACGAATTGAGATTGGCCGAGTCTACGGGCTTGCTCCGTGGGAACGTATATGTGAAATGTGTGATTTAAGTGAGATGGAGAACAACGCACATTTCGTTCTTGACTGCCATTTTGACTTGCACAAAGAAGGGACTTATTTCAAAAATGTAGTAGCACTGAACAAAATTTCATGCAGCTGGTGAATACTGAAATACTTGCTTTTATTATGAATAGTGATGTTTTAGTTAGCCATACTTACTTTATACGAAATTCGTGCCTCAAAAGGCATTTTGTAAGCAAAATATATATGCATATAATCCTGTATTTTGTAAGCAGTAATTGTCGATTTGTGTAACCTTTTCTAGATGTGTTAGGTGTTTTTGTACCTTGTATAGAATGATGTGATATGAACGATTTTTTTAACTTACACGTCTGAAGTTTTGTCATGCATACAACCGTAAAAATGATTGCAAGGTATGATTGATGTAAACATGTCACTTTAATAAATATCTTCTCACTCACCCATTCACCAGCTCGACAACCCACTATTCTCTATAGCAACTTGTATAGCAGATTATTAATCATGCCATAATTAAAACACGGAAAAACGCGAGTGGCTATCGGGTGACTGTTCGCCATCCAAGAAGTGCTTATTTATATTTCGTGATCAGGAGCATATGCGTTGTATTAGGTGGCCTCTAATAATTACTGTTAACATATTTTGTTAGCGAGCAAAGTATAATAAGTGCGAAACCATGCAAAATTTTTTGGCATTATTGATCGATTTACAAGTTGGCTGGCTAATAATGGCTCGACGGACAAACAAACAGACAGACAGAAATTCCAAACTTTGGCTATAACATCTTTTACAATAATTTCCCGGTTACGTGTTAAATGTCTTTGGAAATTCTCTTTGCCATGCCCTGAGCAGAAAAACGAGAGAAACATTAAATAGGGTGACAACTAAGGTTATGACATCTGCTACACTTTTAAGCTACTTTGGTTGTTGGTGTTTCCTTGTAGACTTACTCGTTTCTGAAATTTTTCGCAATAGTTAAGTTCGCTCTAAATCGGCGATCAAGCGTTCTGTATATAGTATTTGAACAAAAAGTAAAAGGTGTTTAGACTAAAAGTTAAGTGGGGCAAGTTGGCTGTAATTAGTGCAGTAAAACGACCGGGGATTATCAAACCATGCCATGCTCTTGTGTAGTTTTCACAAGTATTGTTCAGACAGAAACCGTAGGGGGAATTCTAGCTGTTACCAAATTAGTTTTTTCTTTTTACGATGTACACGTATACTCTATTTAGTTTACTGGCGTACTGGTTTGCTGTATTGCCTGTTCTTTGAGCTAATAAAATTAAAGTTACCGGTTCCTAAACGTACAGCAGAAAGCGAGTTTTTTTTTTATTAAAACGCGAATGTCTCAGTTATCTCTATTAAACTTTTATCAATTATTTATTTCATTTAAGTTCAAAATTATTTATTATAAATTTATAACATGAGCTTGTCTGAAAGGAAGGATTGCGAAAATGGTTTTAAAAATGTAACACTGTTAGTCCATTTTTACGTAACCGCTCATGTTTATTTCATTCACAGTCTTGCTTTATTACCCTTTACCTGTCGTGTTTTTATTTTTAAAAAACTTGTGCGTAGGACGAACTGATCATAACTTAGAAACACTGTACTAGTTTTCGTTTTTCATTTATAACATGATTTTAAAATTTATCTCTTAAAGCTGATGGATGGCAGTTTCACAGCGCGCAATAAGGTCTCTGTTACGTGATTTGAATAGTTTTCTTTACTCTTTGCTGGCCCGCTACTAACGTCGATTTCATTTTAAAGAAACCGGTTTTATTATTTACTTTTGGAAACTTTGAAGACTCCTTAGATTAACATAAATTTTCGTTGAAAAGTAGTTTTAAGCATTTTAATCATAATTCATAACTTATTTATGCTGCGGGACCAGCCATAATTCAGTCTGCATTGAGTCTGGTTTTTGTAACATGAAATTAGTGTGGTAGGCAAAAACGCTGTTCGAATATGATCTAAACTTTTGGCTTGTCACTGTGTAAGGCTAAAATACAGTTTGGCTTACCTTGCGCTGAATTTTTATTAAGGTATTGTCCATAATTTGATCACGTTGTTCCTGGTTTAAATACAACGGCGCGTTCAGATTAGCGAGTTTTCTTCTTGACAGCAAACCCGCGCAAATGAATTGCAAACTCTCTGACACTAATTGTCAACGCTGTCAATTGCCAAGTAACACACGCTGTCTTGTTACTTGGCGAGAAAATTCGCTAGTGTGAACGCCTCTTAAGCGATGATTTTTTTTAATCTGTGTACTGCTTTTTCATGTTTTAATCTAGTTTTACGTTTTAAAAGAATCATTGAGCATTTAATAACTAATCCTGTCGTCTCTCGGCCAGCCTTTCACTCATACGGATCTCTCATAGTGCTTTGCCTTATCACGTTTTGTGGAAGAATTTATATTTACAAATTACTATTGAGATAGTACGCTAGAAAATAGAATGTCATTTTACTTATTTGAGGTTATTTGTACTGATTAGTGATTACTCTTATAGATTATGTATTGCCGTGTGCTTGCGAACAAAGAACCTCTGGGTATTTATTGTCATGATAAAGCATTCTACTGTTAAATTTTAGATTATTAGACCTCGCCCTAACGATATTTTCAACTATAACGCAAACATTATGGAATAGCCAAACTATTTAATCATAGTATCAATTGTACCAATAAGTTTGGGAATGTTTTATTTGTTTACGTGTTTGTAGATCGAGAAAATTTGCCAAAGGCAAAAATCTGCCACATAAGAGGCACGATTTTATACACTGTCATAGCATTGCCACAGCATAATAACAGTAATAATAATAATAATAATAATAATAATAATAATAATAATAATAATAATAATAATAATAATAACAACAACTACAACAACAACGACAGTATTAGTAAATCATGGAAACGAAAATAATACTGTTTATTATGTTTCTGAGTGTTGCTTTTCTTTAGATAATTATAGCATCTGATGTTTCAAAAATAATTAAGCAACGCATTACACTCAAGCATCAACTCTTTCTATTTCGTTTGGCGGGTTTTGCTGAACATTCGGCTAGCTTTTGTGCAAACCCAAGTCAAGGACACGGAATTAAAAAATATAATCATAATTGCAGCTGTGAATGCAGTTAACATGCCGTAGCAACAAAAGCTGTAAGATTTGATCACACATTCATGCACGTTTGTTCATTCTTCTTTATTTACTCAAAAAATTGGCAAAGGATTCTGGTTTTTCTTGTTTTCCCTCCAAAGCTTATCTAGAATTGAGGTGTTTTAATGATATACTTGTTCAAAAAATGCAATATAACTTTACCCTTTTTACTATATATTGTGCGAATTATATGAAAATAATAAGGAAATGTAATTTTAATTGTTTTGGGTATTTAATATTAACTTGCAAACTCCCGTAAAAAGAATTTTCCGTATTAACCTACAACAACTTTCGCACCACTCACACCACACAACCCATATTACCTGCGCACGTCATCCACACTACACCACATCAACCACACGACTCACTACACCACCCCACCCACACCGTACCACCTACAGTAAAAGCAACTACAGCGGCAGCATGACCATGTAACAACCACAAACAACTACAATCGGTTTGAAAAATAAGCCATCAAAGGGCTGCATTAACGCATTAACTGTATTAAAGACTTGTGATTGTCTTTTTAAAGAGTACTTTGCCCAGTACATGTGCACCCGACACGTTCCGTTAGATATGTAATTTTGCACGTGTCATACATTTTAACTAAACTTTGATTTGAATTGATGTTCGTGTTTCGTGTTCAGTTAGTCTTTCAGTTTAATTCTAGATTTCTAGTGACAGTAGTGAAAGTTGTTGTCAAGACTTAACACCATTCTGTCCATTTAATCTTTGCAACAAAGTTACTGTACATATTTTATATTTGTCATAATAATTTTGATTGAGAATTTTCAAAATATTCGCTTCAGTGACTGCGTTCACACCAACTGCCCTTGGAAACAATAACTATTTCTACTACATGGTGTAATGGTTGTAGTAGACGTTGTTAAGTATGAAGTTGTGTGTGTGTGTGTGTGTGTGTGTGTGTGTGTGTGTGTGTGTGTGTGTGCGTGTGCGTGTGCGTGTGCGTGTGCGTGTGCGTGTGTGCGTGCGTGCGTGTATATAACACACACACATATATAAGTGACCCATATCTGCCTGGTTTGTTAATACAGACTTAATTATTAAAGTATAATATTTCATTCATTATAATTCCTACTTTGTGTTTAACTAATTTGCCAACCGTTTATCAACAATCTTATAAGAACTCACAAAATCAGTTCACAGTTTTTATTAATGTCTTACAATAATTTAAATCAAGGAAAAACCAATGTATATAATGTATGTTTTTCACTAACAGAACTTAACTGACTTAACTTACGCGAGGTATTGTTTAATGTATCTGTATTATTATGTAAAGAATTTAATAAATGTTGGTGTTGTAATGCAATTTATTTAATGAAGTGAGCACCTATCATAAAATTAATAATCTGCCTACGTGATACCTGTCTTTGTCGATTTGCATTGTCGACGTCGGTAGAGTGCTGCATGTGGACAGTTTCTAGGTTGAGTGAGGGCTGAAATTTTACAAGGGATATTAAAGGTTAGGAGAAACCTTTGCTAAAGGTTAAAAGTCAGTTTATCAAAAATGCTGTTTACCTTAATAAGATAGATAATGGAAGTTTTATAAATTAGACTAGGTATGTCTTTTATTAAAATCATTACATTTTGGTGGTCAGTTAAACTGTCTTGGTTCGGTTCGTATTTCAGGGTCAAATTCGGCATCTCTAATTTTGAATGCAGTAACACCTAAAAATGGTGTAAGGTAGATGTCATTGAGGTATATATGCATGTATAAGCTTTCAATTGGTGAAATGTTGTGTCGGATAGTTTTAAGCTCAAATGGTGCAAAGTAAACCATAGACATTCAGCATTTTGAACTGCAGTTTTATAGGAAACTTGTTAGATCTGATTTTACAGGAAACTTTCGTCCGGCCAACCATATTAGTAAAACTAAATACCTAATCAAATTAATAAAGTTAAATAAATTATTTATAATGAATTTATCTGAAGCCAGGCCAACAATGGTCTATAACTGGGTGACGGGTTTTAAATAAAGCACAGGAAAAAAATCACGGTTAATTTTTGCTGCAATTAAGAATAGGGTAACCAGAATTCTTTTTTTGAAGACGCCTCCTGTAGTTTGTTAGTTTGATTAATTTGTTGTATACTGTATGAGAGAGTTATAAAAACAGTTAAAATTTTTGACGTCGAATGATACCAAAATTTACTTCTGCTTGACGTTGTTTACAGTACATGTGTATCTTGTGTATTACTTTAAATCAAATTTAAAAAAAATTAGCAGGCAATTGTGCATACGTTTGTATTTCAATAAAAAACTTGTGTTAATTTTTACAAAAAGAAATTATCGGAACTCTGTGTGTTTTTGAAAGACGCTTTAAAGTTAGCCTGTACAGAGTTGCACATAATGAATGGTGTCACCTAGAGCCTTGACGTGTATAGGTCACCCGTGATTAACTTACCTGATAATTAGATAATAAGCAACATTACTTCGCAATTCTTCAGAGTATTCAGTCATTTTAACTCAGCCTATAGTGTTGTGCCTTAAATTATAATTACTATCATTATGTAATAACGGGTATCTCATTTTGTTGGATGTATATTGTATAGATTTGGTGTGACTTTATTCACAATTTTCTAATGTATTTTTTCGTATCTAATACGACATTTTGACACTGCCGACACGAATGCTGAATTTTAGACCTATCTGAATTTAATATTTTAGAAATTAAGTGCAACATTTACCAGTGGTGAAAAACTATTTACAGTAACTTAAGCACCTTATCTTAACAAACTTTGTTTGATTAAATAGTAACCCTTGTCAACAAGAACAAAGTAAATTAAAAAACATGCAATCTGATATGCAAGTTATGTTATGTTTTTTAAACCTATACTTATGACTTTTCTTTATATATGAATTTAAAAGCAATGTTTTGTGTTGAAATTTTGAATAGGATATCTAAGGTGTGTGTATTTCTTTTATCTCCGCTAAGATTGAATTCTACGAGTTATGTTCAACGATGAGTTATTATTGGTTGTCATTAGGCAAGGTGATTAATTATGAGCTTGGTTTTCGTGAAATGATCAACGTTAAAGTTTAAACCATAGCGTTTTATGTGTTAAAACTAACATGCATGTTATTTATATCCGCTGCTAATGGATTCATTTGGATATTACATAACTATTTGCTGCAATAACACTTCATCTCGTACTAGTTTTCATGAATGATTTCAGGAATTCAAATTTAATCCTGTAATTTTATCAAGAATAAAATAAACCAGGTCATTGGTATCATTTGTTCTGAATTTGAATGAAAATTGTTAGGGTTATTATGCCTGGAATGTTTTATAGGGTAGTGATTACATTGCTTTGTGTGTATGTGGACTTTACATTTTTTAACATTAAACTTCTTTATTTCAATATGTATGCATGCAATTTTATGCAATTACCAACCTTATGGTGCATTTTAACAGAGGAGATATTAAATCTAATTATACTAACTAATTCCACATATTCAACAACCAAAATGCAGTATTACAGATTTTTTCACTAAGTAGTGGTGGCATAAGTGGTCGGGCCATTTCTAACGCTTGTTGAGGCTGAGAAGAAAATAATTGGTTAAATGTGGGTTTTTGTCATTCGTTCAGTTTAGATAAATTCAAAATTATAATATTCAGGCATCCGGGCAATGATTCTGGCTTACACATTTTCGAAACACTCTAATAAGAAGTATTAATGTTTAAAAATACTATAGCGAGTAAAATGTGCGTGCTGACTTGTTAGTTGACTATTAGTTGACTGACATTATATAGATGCCCAGTATTTTTCACTAACGTAGTATTTTGTGCTGCAGTTAAGATTTATACTTGTTCAGTTAGGATAAATTACTTTATGTAGAGAAAGAAATGCATTTAATTAACTAAGCTTAGTTAAATTGCTGTAACTTTGTGATAGCTGTACAGAATGTCACAGAAATTAACTTGCACGCTTAGAATCAATTACACAGATTTTGTGCTGTCGAGTTGTATCTGACAACTTGTTTTGCGTGTAGCAGTTGCATAAAAATATCAGATTTCAGAATATCAGTGACTATCTTGCATGTAGCGAACAATGGACAGAAAAATTATAAAAATTTAAAGAAAAAATAAGGTAATTAATGGGGACTGACAGAGTTTTTATTAATGTAAAAGGACTCATGCTGTCTCCCAAACTGGGTGATATTTGATCCGGCAGCCCATCAGCTGACAAGACAAAAGGAGCTGATTGGTCTTTGCCAGACGGCCCCGGCCTTGGCGTTTGCCCCGTAATGATGTCTTTACTCACTATATAGTAGTATAACCGACTATTAACTGACGAGTGGTGACTTGGAGGAAGTAAGCGTCCTATTTAATATACCCTTGATTATCCGACGTAGTCTTGCTTCCTGTATTAACATGTAATTTTTTTCCGGACTAAACGCTGGTGTTTAGCGTCTAGTGTAGCTGATTGCTATGCGGAGTATAAGGACTTTAATGGCATTGCAGTTTTTCAGTGTCATTGTTTTTTTTATTGGCGCCCCTTAGAGTGTGACCTTAGCAGTGTTTTTGAACAGTTTGACAATTTAGTTTTAACTTTTTAGCCACAGTCAAATGCTCCCTCGGCCTTATTCATCACAGGAAATAGCTAGAGCAGTGCGGCTAATGAAATTGCTCAGAAACGGTTGTACCAGCTGTCCCTAAGTATAAAGTTGAAGCTTCTCAGATAGCTGATACTCTACAAATTTGATACAATTTATTAATGATATACCACTACTGTCTTAGATTTCTCTTACTTATGCTTGCTAGAACAAAACAACGGTCTTAGGCTCATTCAGAGGTCATTTTGCAAAGTGATACTCTGAAACTAGATGCATGAATATCACAAGTAAGTCTGGCACAAAGAGAGGATTTCCTCTTCTCAAATATAGAGCTCTATAACAATGTTATGGTGAGCATCAAGGGTCGGTAATAGTTCAGATTGCAAAACATAGGTTTCGTAAAAAGCAGTTCGGCATTAAAAAGTAATTTTATTTTGATAAATTCTTACATTTGCGAGCCGCTGCTATTAAACTTCACTGCAGCTCCAGAAAAGCCCTGCACCCGTCATCTTAATATCCTCAGGTGATCTGTGAGTGGGTAGTAAGTGACGAACCGCTGAGGAGACATTTTCCCAGACTTTGATTACCGGTAGTAGGCATTTTCCATTCACAGTAAAACCAGCTGACGCGCTTGCGTGTTTAAAATGCAGTGTAATTTAGTGTAATTTAGATAATAAATGTCCTGCACCGAGTTTCAGGAAATTATCATGTATAATATTGTTTTGTCTTTCATTGCAAAATGCGACCTTGCTCGCACAAATGTAAATTGAGAATCAACAACGCTATTGATCCTGTGTAATGGCAACTTTTGTTTATATGCGTTTTAAATATAAAATAGCTAATAAACGTAAAATACATCCTACTTTGCGAAGAGTGAGTTTGCCAGAAAAACGGAAAGAAGAGATTTAACAATTATGTTTCCAAAAAAGCAGAAGGAAAGTGCTCTAACTAAGATTTTCGTTGCTTGCAACTCTTTCTTGATGGTTTGTATAAGAAGATATCGGTGTTTAACCTGGTTAGTCTAGGTTTTATTTGGGATTTGATTACAAACTTCGAATTATTTTTGTGTGTCTAAACAGGTAGAATAATTTGAAATTGGAATTTTATAATAAGGTAAGGAGTTTTATACCACAGTTTAAAGATTTTCAGTTAGTTTCATATCAGGTTGTTCAACTAAAGGTGGATAAGCTGATTTTTAGACAAGAAAAGAAAACTAGAATCAGTGTCTCCATACAAAACTGCTTTGGAATTCGTAGATTTATTTTTTTTCGTTTTCTTAATGTTGTGCGGTCCAAGAGCGTGCAAGGTCTTGGATGCGGTAGTCAATGGGTCTTATGCCAATATTTAACCATTTTTCTGGGTTTACAGACCAGGGATGTAAAAAATCACACTCGCAGCCAGCTTTGTCATTTACCACGTGAACTGATGTATTGAGTTTGTAAGTTTAGCTCCACCATTGTTCCCGCAATCTTAGCAATCTCCGTTCCATTTATTTCGTTGTAAAATTTGTATGTGTCTCTGTATGGGGGGGGGCAGTGGCGTGAGCTAGTGAAAAAGTGGCACAGTTTGCAGAAGATGGCAATAAAATAAGCAAACAGTAATAATTCTTGAATAAAGTGGCGGGGAAAGCATTGCTGTCCTCCAGGAAGAGATCCGACCAGTAATCCGTATATAATTTATACATGTCCTTCAACTTTCGAAAATAATGTACGTGTATAATGTTAAGAGCTTACTTTACCAGTTTCAAAAGATCAAATCTGTGTCTGGCCTGGTCAGTAATTTTTAAGTTATCTTCAGTAATTAGAACACAGCATTGTGGCATATGTGCCACGCTCAACTGACTTTTTGGATGATTGTGCTCAATAATCCTACGTTGTGTCTGACTTCAGCACTGTCCAATGTATTGAATGACATCCATCACACGTTTACGTTTTTCTTTTGAATTGAGGGTGGTGTGTCGCCGAAAAAACTCTTGGTAGCCTACCATGGAAATGCGCGCCCTTCACATCAGCCACTGTTCAAAGAAAAACCGCAGTTATCAAAAACAATTTTTGGGTCACATGTTAAGTCATAGTCGTTACACATGGTGCTATTATATAGAAGTGACAGGCGCATGTATGATGTATTGAGTAGAAAATACAAGAGCAAAGCAAAGCCTTCTGTATCCTCTTACATGTTAGATTGTGTGGGCTTACTGTAGCACTGATGGATCACGGCCTCATGTCTTATCGAGACATCCTGCACCCCCAGGCGTTTGGCTGCAGTAATACCTAAGGTGGCGGATTATACTGAAGCGTCTGAGACCTCGTGCTGTTTACCGCTGTAGGGACATTTAACGGAATATTAACATGTCATGGACAGCGAAGTGAAACTTGACTAAATGTAATAACAGTTTAATATCAGTGTCATGGAAATCTTAATTTGCTCACACATAAACCATAGATTTACATTGAAGCAGGAATTATTGTGCAATGTAATATTCCGTGTTTGACTAATTTGTGGTTAGGACTTGTGTGAGGTATAGGAATAGATTAGCAGACTAGGTAGAGACTGATTGACGATATTTAACCTATGTCTATAATATATGCATATATATATATATATGACTATATATGTACATAACACCGTCTAGTCATAGATTTTCACGTGCTGTTTTATTTTATTTCAGTTTCAGTGAAAGTTATTTTGCTGTAAAAGGTGCAGCCATAATCCTTCCTCCAAATGACTACTTGCTACGAGCTGTCACAAACAGAGGTAGGTATTTTCATCACCTCTAATTTAATGCTTTTCCGCGAGACCCGGCGAGAATATTCCGGGCACACAGTTTGTTCTGTAATTCTAAAAGCAGAATATTTATACGTGAAGTAAATAGACGTGCTGTATGTGCTTACAGTATATAAGCTTCATATTATTATAAGCCCTATAGGTAATCTATTATAGTTAAAATTAATAAAATAATGTAAGTTTTAAGTAACAATTAATATTTATTACTCATTAGTTTCAGCAAGTTAACCAACTTTTGTATTTAAGAGAAACGGTAAGTTTTCAAGACATCTTACCTTTTAATCTGTTTCATATTAAAAATATAAACCATTGTGGTAAGAAACCATTGATGGTCTACTCCATATAGTTAGGTTATACGGCTTATCTGAGCATTTATTTATTTCATCGAGAGATGGCAGCAGGATAATGGTCATTTCGTCGCTCCCTCGGCATTGAGTTTGGAACTTCATACTGCTACCTGTGTGGGCTTACTGACTTGGACCTTGCTCCTCAGCAGTAATGGAACTCTTGTTTCATGTAAAATTCGTGTTCACAGTTTTCGCTTAACAGATCTTTGGAGAAAGGTCATATTTAAATTTCAGAAAATCTTTAGGATTTCATAGAAAAACTGTGATCGCAAATGTAGTAGCAAATAAGTTGTTTAAGACGCCACGCGATGATGAAAAGTTCATTCTGAAAATCTCTGAACAATACATCTACGATGATTCATTGAACAGGCAAACGACCACTTCTGCATAAGATTCATATGACTATATTGATTTCTTACCAGCTGACCGACGACTAACGAATTTAGCCGTGGTGCATTTAGCCTTCGTCACGAGGTGCACATTGTGTCTGATTTTCCTAGGAATAAGCTTGTCAAGTCAGTGGCACAGTTTCTTTCCTACGAAGTTTCTTTATGCTTCCGTCGTGGCCATGATCACGTGACAGTCACGAGTAAGGCGGGGAAGCTCGTCTCTCGTCTGGCTTCATCTTTAACTGACATCTGCTCTGTTTACTTGAACGCGCTGCTTATAATTGTGTCTGAACATACTCTCATAATCTGGCTTCTTTGTAGCTAAAAGTTTGAGATTTAACAATATTTTGTTTTTGCCAAATCGAAATTGACGGAAATTTTCTGTAAATGTCATCGTGTGGTCATCTTGTGACTCTTACCTGCTTCATTGAGTTATAATTGTTTGCTGCGTCTGTTCAAGCTCTGGTTGTCTTTGAGTGTTTTTACGATCAACTAAGTCAACTGAAAAGCAGATTGTGAACGTGAAGCCAAGTCTTTCTTGCTGTGAAGCTAACCAACTCTTCGCGAAATGACACGGCTACATGATCATGATTGTCATGTGATTATGATGTTTTCACCAGAATTTCAGGATTTTGTTATCATCTACATGTTAACGAGATGACAAATAAGGTCAGACGAAAGCTGACCGACAGTATCCATATTCTTCTCAGAGTTTCTTGTGGCTGTTATAGGGATCAGGAGTCGTTCATCTTGTGTGGTATCATTAGCGCACGTTGCTAGTTGATTCCAAGATAAACAGTGTAAATATAGTAAGAATCATCGTCACTTTATTTACTGAACTAGTTGACTTTGTCTCGCTTTGTCTTCCACTACCATCTGACTCTTTAAATCTCTGTGAGCGGAAATTGGCAACTAGCCTTCTAAAATTATTTTCGAGAAACAGAGGCGCCGCGCTCTAAAACTATTTCTTTATGAGTGTAATTAGAGGGCATCCTTTGTTTGATGCATTTCTTTGTTCTGTTAGTCAACAACAGAAACGGAAAAACATTCCCAAACGTTTCCCCGATCACTGTGTTCAGAGTTTGATAGCTTATTTTTGCTTCTGTAGTGTAAATATTTGTTAAGTAAAGCCATGAACGAATTTTAAACAGAAATATCAGCTTTTAAACCCATGAAGACAATTCAGAAAGTTGAGCTTTTTGAATAAGTACATCACAGCTCTCGAATCGGCGCAAGACATGATTATTAATTTAAATTATTGAACTTCTTACCATTTTTAATAGCTATTAATCTTTATAGATAACAATATTAATCTAGACAAATCACAAACAGGTTAATATGATTCATATTAAATCGCCGAGGACTCAGGGTAAAGAACCGCGGTCTCTTAATCCGGTTAAGCAGGTAAAAATAAAGGACATATTCAACAAGAAAAAAATTGATAAACGTTTTGTTAAACGTTTTGCTTCACTTCTTCATGATCTTTTTGGATACAAATTACAACATCGACATGATAGTAAAGGTGAGTAGAGTCCATGTTAGAATACAGTTTCACGAATTTAACTAGTTGTTAAGCAGTAATTACATCATTGATTGCAGTAAGTAATTAATTCAGTGGTCGATAAAGTGCGCGCTGGTCAAACTGCATGAGAAACGGATTAGCTTCAGTTTGCTCAATGTTGCTGGTGCTAGACCTCAGGACTGTAGTAGTTATTAACTTTGTGACCTTTCAAAATTTCTAGACATATAGCGTTAATCACCACATGATTAGTCAGACACGTTTATGTCTTACGTCTTCAGCCATTGTATTTTGATTTAGCCGATTTTCTGGCATAATTATCTACTTTGATAATTTATTCTGTAAATTAAATCCAGAACGCGTTCACCCTGTTTCCCAGACATTTATTGTTCATTCCCGAGAATCAAATCTGTGATCAAGAAGTGGGCTCCTAGCGACAACTTTCTGGGTTAATACTTGTAATTGAATATGATAATTAAATTTTAAACTTTTCTGACTAAATTTCATGAAATCTATATTTAGTATAAGTTAGAAGTTATTAATATTATTATGTATTATTATTATTATTATTATTATTATCATTATCATTATCATTATCATTATCATTATCATTATCATTATCATTATCATTATCATTATTATTATTATTGTTATTATTATTATTATTATTATTATTACAGTTACTGAGCAATTTGCGAGCACTTTTACAATTGTCATAATTGTTTTAGAATTACTAATGTAACTCAAAAACATTTCAGATACAGCCGTACTAAACTACTTAACTTAACTGAGCCTAGTGTAATTTCTCAAGCGCGCTTTAATTATGACATGCGTAGCTCATGGCTCTTATCCACGTCTAGTAGCCAATATCAGAACATAAGAAACAGCAGCAGGCTTCAGTTTTTTTCCCTTTGAATCAGATCCGCGGTCTGCTCAGGCTCAAAACCGTGGCAGGTAAAGGGAATGATGCAATCTTTGTTACTGCTATCAGCGCTGATTAAAGATTGTCTATTACATCTGCTTGCAGCTTGAAAAGTTGTTCAGCTTCTATTTACTGCAGGTGGCTATTAATGGCTGTTAGTTTGATAATAAATTCTGATTGCAAGTGCATGTAAAATTCAGTTTATGCCTGTTGAACTCTTTATGTCTCCAAGTCAATGACTTCTCTACGCACATTCACAGCGCTCTGGCTTAAACAGAGAAAGCTATATTCAATTTAGTTTAGTCAAACATGTCGAATACATCTAATGCATCTGAATCTTTGATGACAAACTATTTTTTACATGTAAACATTCTATGCACTGTCTGCAAGTATTCTTATTAAGTAAAATAGCTGAAAATGTTTATAACCATTTATGCGTCACTTTATACGAATCCCTGATCATTTGTACACTATAGAAGTTTTATTGTAATTCGAAGCAATTTTTTTCATTGTTGAGGAGGTGATAAACAGCGTGCCTCAATAAATTGGGTAAAAAAGGTAAAACGGGTTCTTTTTTTAAAAAAAGTTTCTCTTCTCTCGTTTGACATTCAGATATGATAATGGCGAGTCTTGCAACGACCTTGTTTTGAAAAACACTGTAAAAATTTGAGAAAGATGGATAAAGTTTTGGAATGTTTGCTTGTTTTTCAGGAGACCTGCAACATCATCTGCAGTCTATGGCCAACTTGCTCCGACCGGAGGACACTCTTAAAATGGTAATTTTCTTCGTTTCCGTTGTTCTCTGATTCTAATGTATAGCTGCATTAGTCTAAATGCTGTCTTAGTCTTCAATCACAGTAGAATGATAATGCAGATCTGTTGTCATTTATTAATGCAAGATAGCATGAGCAGTTTTCGTGAGGAGATCATGAAAAGTCAACTCTGCCTTAACTTGTACATCAATGAATTCCATTATTATTGAGAACTGAGTGCATGCTAAGTTATGTAACTGCTTATAATGTAAGCGTAACGTCTTTTGAAATGTGAAATATGATATGAGTAAGAAGAATTGATCACATTCTGTTATAACGTACCTGTGTATTCCCAAGAAATCTCGTTAGTCGAGTTAACCAAATCCATCGCTGATTTGTAAAGCAATAAAGGATATTTTTTGGCAATCCTTAGTCTCAAATTAAAGCTATCATTACCAATACAATAAAAAGATCATTACATGACAAGACACTTTGTACGACATTTTCTGAATATAAAAATCATCCTTCATACTTTTACAGTACATCCAGTTTGTTATCACTCTGCGTGAATTTTTTTCTACGTTTCTTGACTCTTGTCTTGTATACATCTGTTAAAGCTGATTATACAAAATACTAGTTAGCATAGTGTAATACTCCAGGTCTATTAATTGCTGCTTTCTATATTTCCCCAAATCTTTGCTTTCCATACATTCTAGTAATCTAAAAGTTACAGCAAATTTGAAAAATTATAAACAACAGAGTTAATCTCATCTCTTTACTCCAGGAATTGTTGGTGCAAACTCTGCATAAGCACATTTGAAGCATTAATGTCTACAGCTGCTGCTGCTGTGATGTGCCTGCAATCTGATTTGACCTAATTTCTATCAATAATTGAGACTGTTCACTTTTGCTGAATCTATTTTAAGTCAAGTTGAAAAAGAAACTGATTTAATCGTATCTTTTAGTCGGATTTGTTGTAGCCGCGAATTTATTTTATTGGTTATTACGCAAAGTGAAGTGGACACAAAAATAACTTAGTAAAACTACACACCATTTACTATAGATGGGAATTAAGCCGAAGTAAAGTACATGAAGTACAAAGTTATTATCCGTACTGCATAATTGCCAGCTAGAACTGATGCAGTACTAAACACTTGCTTGGGGTTCATCCTCAAATTTTTGGCATTTTCCCCATTTTATTTTTGGCATTTTCCCCATTTGGCTTAGTTTATTTTATTTGCACTTTGTAAAAATGAACAATTTTATTGGGACTAGCAGCGTACAGAGGGGATAAGATTTATTATAATAAGTCAGATGATCAAACTGCAGAATGTTGGGTCTATCAAATTTCAACAAAATTAATACAATGAAGTTACAACAAATATTCGTTTACGAAAATTGACCTACGGAGCCATTTGTTGATATGAGTGCAAACAGTAAAAACAGTGCTTAGTAGAATTAATATTAAAATGTAGCTAAGAATTTATACATTTTGTTTAAACTAATTTATATAATGCAATGTATTTGTCTTATACCATTTGACTTCTTAATGCAGAACTTTCTGAACAAGATAACCGAAGCGAAATGAAATGTTTTTCCGACAAACAATACGTGTCCATTTGTCTTTTAGATGTTGTAATTGCTGGTCATGATAAACGTGATGACGATGTCCCTATTTTGTGCGAGCCTCTAACTAGAAAATGCACTAGCTATGCGTGACGTCATTGCAATATTGGGTTTCACTAGCACATGTTGTCCGTAAACTAGATTCTGTATCCTTGGATTCAACCCGGAAAGTTCTGGACTTGATGTTTTTGCAGACTAGCTACAGGCTATGGGAAATGTGAAACTGTGAACACCATCAGTAAAAGAAATTTCAAAACTACATTTTTAGATGAAATTTCTAAACAAATTTCTCTAGCACAGCAAAATTTTCATCCTGTATCTCATGTCTCTCTCTCTCACTCTCTCTCTCTCTCTCTCTCTCTCACTCACTCACACCCCCACTCTTTCATTCTCATTCTATGGATTTTATATTTTCAAGTAAAAACTTGAACAAACAGTCAAAAGATTTTGTTTCATTATTATATATATATATTAATTCTTTATTTGTCATAAAAAAACGGCTCACTCATTACAATAAAATTGAGCTAGCCTCAGCGCAATGTTAAAACAACCACACTGTTCAAGACAAATGCGTCCAGTGCATACTAAAAAAAACTAAAGTGCAAAACTATATACAATAAATGAACATATTTACAAACACCATATTAAAATATTTTTACAAAACAATTATACGAAAGTACATTAAATTTTACATGACATAGTGTACACTATTTATACATTTAACATTACGAAACACGAAACTAACATAACACGTATTACATTGCATAATTTTTTTTAACAAATTTTCATTTTTAATCGTTATATGGAGTCAGGGGCGGGGGTAGATGAAAGTGGAGTCTGTGTAATTAGTATCAGATGCACAATGTGGAAGTTGAAACCTGTTATATTGATATTCTTTTAATTTCTTTTTAAAGTGGTGGAGAGATTCTATTTGTTTTATTTCACTGGGTAGTAAGTTCCATAAATGTATGGCCTGTTTTGATATAGAGTTATTTCCAAATTTATTGTTTACTGTAATTTGCTTTAAATTGTATGTTCTAGTGTTTAAAGTGGTATCAGGAATAAATGCTAAGGGATTGTTTATAAATGGAATGCTCAGTTTATTTATATATTTATAAAGAAATATCAGTGTTTTGTAATCTCGATAGGCTTCTAATATTGGTATTTTTGTTGACGTTCTTAAGCTTGTTGCAGAAGCAGCATGTTGTTCAGCAGTTTTCTTTGAGTAGCCATGAATTAATCTAAGTGCGTAGTTTTGCATTGTATTTAGTTTTCTAAAGTTTTCATATTTAACGTTTTGAAGTAAAGTGCAACCATATAGATAATGTGGTAATATTAGACTTTTGTAGATGAGAATTTTTGTTTTCTTGGTTAGATGGCCTCTGGTTTGGCGTAAGAATGTCGTGCTTAATGCCATCTTGTTGTGTATTTGATGAAACTGTTCATCCCAAGTGAGTTTATTGTCGACTGTAATGCCTAAAAATTTTACAGTTTTTGCTTGTTCTATGGAACAGTCACCTACTTTTAGTGTTGCATTAGAAGAAGTAATGTCATTTGATTTGGGTGATATTACCATAAATTCTGTCTTATCATCATTTACATATTACACGCGTATTTTTGCTCTAGTACATTGTCTGTACTCTCGCTATATTTTCTGCTCGGAACTTTTGTTCGGAATTAGGATATGTGCTGCTAATAGCAAATACATAAATATAGACAAGACTTTAAATGTTTAACCCTTCGCTAGGGAAGTTTGTCATCTTAGAAGGACATATGATACTAGCCTGATATAAATAGTCTGCTAATATATACAGTAATGCACTCCCTCTCTTCTTCCATTTCTTCCCTCTTCCTCCTAAGAGAGGGGTTCAATTTTATACTCCAACGTTGTCATTTTCTTCTGAAATGTAAATAGAAAAATCATATAATATATTATTAACTAGTGACCCGAAAGATAAAAATTGTGAGGTCTTTCATAAAAAAGCTTTTCAGTTTTTAATATGTTGTGTATATGAACATTTTAAGTGATCTATTTTATCCACATAGCACATATGTAGTTAGATTATGTAGTTGTTTTAGTTAGAGCTTATATTGTTTAGCTAGAGTTGCTTTTTATGTCTGAAAAAGAAGCCATTTTTAATGAAATTAAAGTTAAAAACATTGTTTAGAACTAGTTTACTGAGGCCTTTCAACTCTCTTCTCAGTCATTACAAAAACAACGGCAGCAATAACAAAAACAAACAATTATAAGAAATTATGTTAGCTTAAAATTTTTTAATAAAAGTGTTTTACTGCACTCTGAAGGTGGCTGTAATGACTGCCAAACATATGAGTCAGCTGCAGTATACACAGTAATTATTTTAGTCATGTTTCAACATCCAGTTAACTCCTATTCTGTTTCAAAAAAATTATAAAAATCTGGGGACACTGAATAACCCAATATCTGAAAGCTTTCGTAGTTCATTGTTACCTTCACTGTAGACTTCAGTCAAAGTTTTACTGTTGTATACCCGGAACAAAAAAACTTCAATTGCTGCAGTAAAATTCTCACTTTTGGATTAATTCCAAGGTCAATTCCCTCTTGAAGAGATCAGTGAATTATGATAAGTTAAACATATTACGTCTTTTATTGCTATCAAACATCAGCCATTACGTACATAATTTCGGTAGAGTATTTTTATTAAGGCATTCTTATTAGTATGTCTAATTAGGTTATATATTATTACCTCAAATTCTTAAATGCATGGTATTATTAGGTTTAGCAGCAGTAAAAGATAACCGTTGACATTTAAAAAAAGAGCAAGTTGGCTGACCTGTTTTTTCAGATCTGTAACTTTAGGTTTTGCTAATTTACAAGTCAAATTTCAATGTGTAATAAAAATCTAATTGGCATACCTTATTAAAATTCTTATTGCAAATTGTAGTTATAGGAGTAATACTGGGCTTAGTAGTTTTAAATTTTATATTTGTGTACTACTCTTAACGTTCTCAAATTTAATTGATTATTCTTAAATTTACTGGAAAGTCTTGCATTTCAGGCTGTTGAACTTGAATGTCAAGCTACAGAACGCAGACGCTACCTGGTGCTAGTTGCATGCAACGGCAAGCAAGACACGGAAGAATGCTGCATTTTAGGAGTAGATTATGCAGTCACCAGTGGGAATTTCACAATTGGTATTGTGGTTCCTGTGCTGGCAAATACAAAAATTGTTCTGGATGGAGATGGGTAGGTATCTGGTTAAGTAAAAGCAGGTTAAGAGATCTTATCAAAGGTTGGTGGATTAACACTTCCCCAAACATCCACTGAAAGTTTTTACTTCCATATAATTAAATTTCAACATGCAACTTTTTTATAGTAACGAATCTTTCTTTCGCATATTTATTTTTAACATTATTTCAAGTTTTTTAGTAATGATTGGATAAGCCAGCTATTTTTAACTTTTCAAACTGAATTTGATAAATATATAAAAATGCTAAAACTGAACGTTAGAATTTAGAATGTTCAGATATGGTTGTACCATTTGATTTGTAATCCAAAGATTACTGGTTCAAATTCAGCTCAGTCTTAACTTATTCAAGTTTTCTTTTCTTGGTCAAGTTTGATTAAAAAAAGGTAATATGTTGGGCATATTCCATTATTTCTTATTTGTAATATTTTACTTTTTTCCTTGGTAAACTTCCAGATAGATTTCTACATCTTTAGCATCGGCCCAGGTTATAAATTGCAACACTGTTCTGTTACACGTGGTAGAAACCGTTCAACATGGAACTGTTCAAGCTAACTTTTTCAACAATTGCATCATTAGATTCTAGTGATTAAATGTTATGCCCCGCTGTGTGTAGGATTGTAAATCTTAATTCAGAATGAAATGGTGCATTCTGCCCATGATCTTCTTCTAACTTCTTGAATATTTTTATTGTTTATACTATTTTATATTTGTGTTATTATTTATTCGAACATTGCAGTGGGTTTGTCTTGCATGTAAGCACTGATCGGACACACATGCTGAAGCCTGTATCTGTACAAGCAATGTGGTAAGAATAATTATTTTTCTAGTTAGCTATGTTCAGTGAACAATTATTGCATGTTATCATTAACAGTATTTAATGTTGAACTCTGTAGCAACATTGATGTTTATTGCTGCCCTCTCACTAGCAGTATTTTTTGACATCTTACAAGTTTTCTTCTAGAAACTAATGAAGACAAGTAAGAACATAAAAAAATTAAAATAGAATAGTATAGAAGATAAAATAAAAAAATAGGAATCAACATCTGGCACTAATAACAGTTAATCTTATCTTTTTGATACCATCTAAGTGTCATGGTCACACAGACAATGTCCAGTCTTGAAAAATTAATATATAATGTGAATATTTTATGTGATTAATTTTTATTTTTTGTTGTTTACAGGTCGGCTTTACAAGCTCTAAACCGTGCTTGTGATCTTGCGCAACTACACAACTATTTTCCCAGTGGGCTTACCCACACGTGGACGACATATTATGATGCCCGAATCGATTCCGATCGTCCAGCCATACAAGAATGGTACGCTATGGATGAGGTTATCTCTAGGCGTGTCATCAGTCCTGACAAACTAGGCGAAAAGTAAGTAGAGTTTTCATACCTGTATGTGCTAAATAGCCTGATGGCAACCAGTTAATTTCTAGTGCAAAATTCATAACAGTGCATCCAACAGTGCTTTTAGCTCCTCCGCTGTTGTGATATGACTAGTACCTTTTCAAGTCATCTGGCATTGGGTAAAACACCAGACTAAAGAGGAAGTTCTTAACTCAGTTCTACTTTAATACTTTAAATAACGTGCTTTAGCAAAATAGTAAAATTTAACTTAACGGCAAAAAAATCTGTCAAACAAATGGCTTTGCTACTTCAAACAGCTTGATTCATGTCCTGTTTAGCCATGCATAGAGAAAACTAGGCCACCATTCATTTCAAGTTTAGATGATGTCGATTGGTCGAATATAGAAAATGTTACTTGTACTATTTTAGCTGTACAGCAAAAAATACAGAAAAGATATACATCAAAATATCCTAACTGAATTGATAGGAATGATAGGTTGTTTAGAGTATATGATATTTGATAAGCATTGGATCAGTGGGTTGCTTTTCAAACGAGAGAGTGTCAGAATAGCAGAAACCTTTTGAATTGATTAAAGTGCTGACCTAATAATTGTTTAAAAAGGGTAGTTATTCAGAGAATCATTATAAAATCTTAGTTTCTAAGCATTCACCTTGCTTCCACTTTATTGTGTCTGTTTTAATTGCTGATTTTTGGCTTTTGGCCTTCAACTATAATTGCTCTATTGGATATTTAGGATGAGTGACAAGGATGAAGTAGAAGCAATGATACGAGTCAAATTAAAAGAAATCATGATGACAGTGGATTTGGAGGAAGTAACAAGTAAATATGTAAGTAGTTGTGATTTGCAGTGTTGAAGATAATTACCTTAACAACATGTTTGAATTACACGTTCCATATTAAACAGAGCTGTCTCTACAGCCTTGTAGGCGCTTGTGCAAAGCAGTGCACTAGAACCCCTACTTACACAATCACTCATAGGAATAAAATGTAAATGGACGATAACACAAACATGTGTTTATTGTGTTGGTACTTCCAACAAAATCAGTGTTTGAACATTAAAAAACGTGCAGTACAGCAAAACTTAAGAAACACAAACGGTTTCACAATATAACATGAGCCTTGAAAAACACAAAAATTTCAACATATAACAGCAACATATCTACTTGTAACACAATAACAAATATTTATAGTTTAGTTTAGTATAGTATTTATTTATTTATATTCACAGCAAGCCACATCATACGGCCCTCAGCCAACTGCCGACCTTCTCATGTGTTAAGATGACCCTGATATTAAAGTTTTATATTATTAGTGCTTTCATGTAGATAATTTAGTATGGATGTGATGGAAAAATATCAGTTAAATTTGCTTTCATTTAGTTTTAATTAATTGTAAGGTTTATCGAAATAGTGAGTAGATTAAAACATGCTGTGTTTTAAAGTAACCATAGCAAAAATTTAATAAAATTACTTACCTGCCTTAACAATAATAAATCCTATATCTTCTAAAAGTTTCTTATCTTGATCTATCATCCAGTAACTTACGAAGAGCTTTTCTCTCTTTTTAGCTGCGCACAGAGCTGGAGAAGGCCATGAAGATGAATCTAAGTGACTATAAAAGTTACATAGATGAAGAAATGATAGTCATACTTAGGCAAATGGAGGCACCTACAGAAATATTTGATTATCTTTACCTTGGCTCAGAGTGGAATGCTTCAAACTATGAAGAGCTGAAAGCTAATGAGTGAGTGTGGAAATGAAAAATAAAGAGGATTTACTGTATGGAGTATATGCTCGGTGTTAGGACAATATTCTTGTTGCCTGCAAACAATCCACTGCTATTAGAGTAATCTGTATTTTACCACCAAGTCTAACCATTGCAATTTTGTACATTTTTTATTGTTTAAAAATTGAATTCAAATTTTTTGCAGACTGATTGTTTTCTTTCAGTATCAGTCACATACTCAATGTCACCAAAGAAATAGATAACTTTTTTAACATCGGACTGGGCTTTGAATACAAGAATATTCGAGTTTATGATGAAGAGGAAACTGAGTTGTTACATCACTTTAATGAAGCTCATAGCTTTATTGCAGAAGCCAAGTAAGATTTTTTATAATGCCTTTTTTCATATATATATATAGCTTTCCTCATAATTCTATAACTGTATTAGTACGTAAAATTTCGTATCATGTACTGGTATGTAGTTTTATTGCATCATCATTGTCCTTTAATTTCAGTTTAGTGTTGTCTGAACCCCCTAATTGCTTTTGTTACACAAGATTTGATTAGCCTTAATAATCAAATGCTTCCCATAATGTATTTTTGTTTTCTGCTGAACCACCATGGTATCTAACTAGGCATTCAGACAGTGCCCATACTTTATTTATATTTAAGATTACACAACATTACATTTAATCATCTGTGATAGGAAAGAATTAATAAACAAATCACAGTACACTGATTTTTATACAAGCATTAATAAACACAGTGCTAATAAGTATTAAAACTGCTTTGACTATGCTTTGTTCATTTTGCAATGTATATTTTGTGATTTGGATTTGGATTAACCTGTGACTTCTGCTGTTAACAGAGAAAAGGGTGCTAAGGTGCTTGTCCACTGTAAAATGGGTGTAAGCCGGTCCGCATCATGTGTCATTGCTCATATCATGAAAACAAGAGGCTGGTCTTTGGAGAAAGCTATCAACTACGTCAAATCTAAAAGATCTTGCATAAAACCAAATCCTGCTTTTATGAGGCAGTTAGAAGAATATCAGGGAATATTAGATGCCAGGTATGGATTATATACATGTCTGCTAAAAGTCCATTCATATGTTTAAAGAGGTATTCACCCAAGTTGTTATTCTTAAATTTTATGTTAAAATTTATAATTTTTTGAAAATGTTAAAGTCCAAAAAGTAATTTGGCTTATTTATAAAAGAAAACTGCTGGCTGCTACTGTACTCGTCAGCATTGTCACCCTCCCAATGTTAAACACAAGTTCTTCCTGATGATTTCCAGTCAATATTTAAAATATGCAGCTAGATACTGCAGAATTACTGGTTTTACGTAGTTTGACAATGATTTGTATCTGTGTTTATTATTGCAGTAAGCATCGAAACAATAGCTTATGGCGCTCTAAATCTGATATGGATCTAGCAACACCTGATAAATCAAATGGTTCCCGAGAACGCTCTGAATCGACAAACATTGCCCCTTCAGAGAAGGATTTTCTTAGCGTGATATCTCCAGCTACGTTTGAAGATGTCAGTCGCCCAAAATCGTGGTCACCCAGTGACTCAATGACGAAATATCTCGAAGAACAATTGTCAAAAGGTAAGCTTCATGCTCTTTACTTATAACTTGACAAAAACTAAGATTTAACATTTGAGCAATATATTTGCAGGACTTGAACTCCGTACTCGTAATTTAACACCAGAAGCACGAATAATAACACACAGATGTTGAGAAATTTCAGTTAAATTTTATAGCATTACATCTGATACCTTGGCATAATATATGTAGTACAAACGCTGCTATTAATATTTTTGTGTTATAAACAATCTGCATTTCGGTAACATCTATAATTACCTTAAAATTGCCAATGGGTTACCTGATCGACTTCTGTCATAACGTGAGTTAGCAGACTTTGTTAGCAAGCTGACAGCAGGCAGCAGCAGTTCACGTTGCTCAAGCAGCAGCATTTTACGTTGCTCAATTAAAGGAAGACAGGACGATTTTTCATACATTACCCCTTTTCCAAGTCCGATAAAAAGTACACATTTTAACACAATTAATACTGCAAAAGCGTTTCTGATAGTTAAATAATAGATTAAGATCTTAATTAATGACGGGCGAGTCCAACTATTGATGACATAACAAACTAACGTAATTTTCAACAGCAAAAATATTCCACAAGCGTGTTGCACATGTTTGCGAAGTGGAAATTTATGTACAGTGCTACTGTAAGAGATTCAGTGTGTTGTACTAAAACTAGGCAAGTTTTAAGATAAAAATTCAAATTTCAAATATACCGCTGTGCTCACGCATGAGCTGTCGAACGTGTGTAGTTCGTCATAAGCTAACACATCTGAACGGAGAGGTACAGCACCTGTTTTTTGTGCAATGTGTTTCTGAAATGCAGATGCTAGTGCCCATCTAACTAGCAAATGGCAAAATGCGTAATGGCGAAGAACTAGTGGCGTAAATACGAAATTGTGTTCGTGTGATAATAATTCTTTCAGTGGAAGCCATTTTTGAAAAAATAGTGTTTCCTTTCAATATTTTAGAGCAGATTGTTGGTGACCTACAGTTTAAGATTGGGCCCGGTTTTGCTTTAAGCCGAACATAGCAAAAACTAAAAATTAGCAGTTCTCTCTTTGTCTATATTAATAGAAATGTATATGATTTAAATGGCTTATAAATGTTCAATGTATTTATTCTTTTGTGCTTCTGTTTCATCTTTTACAGAAAAGTTGCTATCATGGCTCATTTTTGCAAACCTAAATAAAATGGTTTTTCCTCTAGTTTTTATCTTTAGAACTTAATATGTTTTGTCTAGACTAAAGTTATGTTGTAATTTTGCAGAATATGTCGCTTCTTTAAATGAAGAACCTCCTATCATACCCATACCTTCAGGCAGGGACAGATCTTGTAGCACCTCACGGGTGGATTCCAGTTCATTTAGCTTTTTGACACCACCTCCTGAAAGTGAAGTGCCATTCCAGTTTATACCAGGTATCAGCACCCGGTTAGGGTCTTCTCCTCCTGGTCCTGTGCTAGTCAGGTCGCCCTCGTCAGGAACACCGCCTACACCACTATTAATCATTAGTGGTGTAACTGAAAAAGAATCATGTACAGACACATTCGAAGAAGACGAATTTCAACCAATTGGTAAGAAAGAACTATCAGAATTGGCTGACATTCCTCGTGTGGCTTCTGTTAGGGATATTGTGCAAGAGTTTGAGACACAGCGATTTCAAGAAGCTGAACACAAACTGTCCAGATCTTTAGACTTGGGACGAGCGAAGCGTTTCATTGACTTTCCACTTCCTTATGAAGCCAATACATGTCTTGGTAAGGCAGACAGAGATCAGTTCATTGCAGATCAATTAGACACTTGTTCACTTGATACAAACCTAGTGTCAGAACAGCTTAATAACTCGCTTCCAGATCAGGATATGCAGGTATATATGCCAAAGCCCCAACAAATGCTTAAGTGCCTTTCCGAACCTGATGGAGCTTGGGTAACAAAAGAAGACAAGTTGTCTGAACCTGAAAGTGATGTGCTTAAAGGTAGAACTGAAGAAACTGATTGTAAGTCAAGTGAAATCTTTACAGTATCATCTAATTTGTTTGATGGCGAATCATTGTCAATGGGTGAAGATGTTCTTGACAATCAAGAGCAAATTAGCAACGATTTTCCTTCAAAACACTTGGAAGAAAAAGATATTCCAAAAGAATGCCTATGTTCATCTACTAAACTGAAAAGTGAACAAAGGCTCGAAACTTCAAATGAAAAATCTGTGGTTAAGAAATTCGTAGAAAGTGTTGCCAAATCTCCAACTAATTTAGATACTACTGAAAATCTAGATATTGGTCCTCCATTTCGAAGGAAAATTTCTCGGACAAATGTTCAACTGTTAAAGTTAGAACCACCTTCTAAAGATAATAATCAGTCATATCATGACAAGTTGTTGGCATCGGAAAGTTTGCCAACATCTGAATTGGCTGTAACAGAAAAATGTGTACCTTCTTCACCAGAGCAAGTCGATTCCCAGCAGCTTCCCATGCAGAATACCACAATGCAATTAACTTTGCAAGACCAAGAAGATACTTCACCTTCGTCTACAAATACGACACCATCAGTTGTTTCTCAAGTAGCGGCCTCATTTCCCTCCGTTGCAAACCGTCAGCTAGACCACATAAAACATGATCAAATACCCTGGAGTCCAGGCATAGTAAAACGACAAAAAATGGATTATGAAGAGAAAACAAAGCTGGAAAGTGAACAACTAAGTGAACAAAGTAATCACTGCTTAAAACGAGCAAATTCTTTTGAAGATGTGCCAGTCAATCATGTAACTAATGTTTCTGCCACAGTCAGGCGTACACAGAGCTTAAAAATAGGATGGTGTATCAAGCCTTCTTTAAAAGCAGGTAACACTGCTGTTGAAATATTTGAAGAAGCTGAAGAAGGAAAGGATCAAATGCCTTGTTTTACAATGGGTGGTGAGGATTTAACAACAGCTTTTGGGCGAGTGAAGCAACATGCCTTAGGTAAGTTTGTTTTTTCACTTTTCCAGATTTGTTGCAGAAATTTTACATTACTGTTTCACGTACTAAATCTATGATAAATTACACTGTCAGATATTCCTGAGTTATAATTCTAGGTCTGACCATCTTTCTTTTTTTAGATTATGAGACTAAAGCTAAAAATAGTTCAACAGGAATGATTAAAAATGGCGCTACGTTGTTGTCGAGCAAAGGTCTTGAGTCTGCGGATGTGCTGCTTCCTCCAGAGATTGAATCAAAAAACATGAAATGCAATAGCTGTGATTCAGGTGCTTCTTCTAGTCAACATGTGTCAGCTCAACATAATTGCCCATCCTTGGTGGTTAATGATGCCAATTTACTTGCTGGTCCATCAAAACCCACTCATTTAGAACTCAATCAGGAGGGACCAACTGGCCAGAAAGATTCAGTATCAATTAGCATGGGTACTGTTCGTCAACAGAAAGAGGTCAGTACACATTCACTTTTGTTAATTCTAAAATGCTACCTGGTTTTTGAGTTTATAGCGCCTTATTAAGGTCATTCACTTTTAATAACATCTTTGACTTCAGGAATTATAATTTCTCAGTTTGATTAACGATTCTAGTCCACGTCTAGCACAATTAGAATGTGAAAATATATCTCTAGTTTGCAGTTTTTCACAGTAAACTTTATCTTTAATGTGGCAGTGTTGTTTTTTTCAAAAATTTTTGTTTGAATGTAATTATCTGATGTTCATTTCATCAAAGCTGTGTTGTTATTTAAAACATACAAATGTGCACCCCTTTTAGGTGCTAGAAAGTTTAAACAAGGACTTGCTACTGCCACGGGCTAGCCAATCTGAAAACAGGATGGACAAAGACATGCTTCGATTGATACGTGAGGTTGGGCGAAGTCTAGTCGGGAATACTGCTGGTTCAGAATCAGAAGAGAAGGAACATATTGCAGGAATTGGTAATTGTCATTTTTAACTTCAAAGAGATGTTCTCCTGCCAGGAACAGCTCTTTAAAGTTAAAAATACTGATGACACTGATTCTTTTACTTTCGATACCTATTTAATGTTTCATATTCGGTCATTATTCATTCACAGTGAATTTTCTGGTTTAGGGCAGATTTGTTGAATAACTTTTCAGTAATCTATTACTTTTTAATTCAGCTTTAAATTAGTGAGTTGTCTTTCAGGCTACGACTGAAAATGAATGGTGACCTCATTCGAAACATTTTACAATTATTTAAGTAGGCCATGAAATATGCAAACATATTTGTATTTAAGTTAAATAGTTAGGTGATTTATTATTGTTGTTGTTGTTGTATTATTATTATTATTATTATTATTATTATTATACAATTTGTATCGTTAACTATAAGTTCAATTCTATGGCACATAACAACAGAGTTATCCTTATAATTTCCATAAAATGCAAACACAAAATCTAGAAATGGAAAATACCACACTAGTTGCACATCTATATAAAACCGTTATTAAAAGGCTTCAAAGTACATTAGCATCTGCTATTTAGTACCCTACATTAGTACCCTGCAAATAGAGGGCCAGGTCAATTTTCCAGCTTGTGTTATGTATGTATATCCCTGATCCCTGTGTTTGTGCAAGTGTATAAATTGTACAATATAGTTTTGAATAAAAGACTTATCATAATAATTATAATATCTGCTATTGCTTAGCCAGAGATGTCTCATATTCTTTTTATTGCAGGCCATGTGAGAAAAATTGCCAGAGAAATAGAAAAAAGAGCTGGTGTGAGTCACAAGCGTATGGTTATATTTGACAAGTTCGGTAATGAAATTTCTACACCAAGAAAACTGCCATTTCCTGATGACTGTGCTGCCAAGAAACTTTCTACCTCTCAATGTGATTCTTCTGAACCATCATCTGATACACTTTCATTGAACAAACAAGTTTTTAAAAACAGTTGCATATTTGTTGACATAAAAAGTGATAAGACAGATACAGAGTCATCAGTTGATAATGTGCAGAAAGTCGTTCTAACATCATCGCCGTCAAAGGATGAGAAATTGGAAAAACAAACAAGTCATAGTACAAACACTAACAATAATAAGGATTTAGCACAAGGTGAACTAGTAGGAGCACATGGTAACAAATGTTCAGTGATGCATAGAGAACCAAAGATTGTGCGTGGTCCCACTGCAAAAGTGCGTAAAACCTACCCCTTTGATGCAAAATTTAAAACAAACATAGTGTCACAATTTTGTGCTAGGTTTGATGCTAAGCCACTGCAGCGCCGCAAGACTATTGGTTCCAGCTGTACGAGATCTTCTGAAGCAAGTAATTCAAATGACAAATCATCACGTGCTGCAGGCGATGATCAGTGCCTAACAGCGAGAGTAACTAAACTGCAGGGAAAGACGCATCCACTGACTAAATTAAAACGATGTGGCTTTTATAACACTATGTGATATTTATGTTTGTCATAGTTAAATACTGCTTAATGTTTCACTACACATGAACTGACCGTTAAATTTCTATTCTGCATTCTATCATATTGATACAGATATTGTTCCTAAACTATGTGTATCTATTTAACTGTAATCGGATAAAGACTCAGTCAGTACCTGTACAGTTCAACCAAACTACACATGAACAAAATACACATGCATTTTGCACATTTTTTGATATCAAGTGTGTTTTCTATTAATAATAGTTTAATTTACTAGACTGCCATCAAGATTTGTAATAACAGTATGTCCAAGACAAAAATGCTTCTAACTATAACTGTCATTACCAGAAATGTATTTGTTTGAAAAGACAATTTGAACCTTTTTGAACAATTGGAAGAAGGCTAATCAACGAGTTGTTATATTTTTATATTATATTTTTGATGTTAGATTTTTATACACTAAAGATCAACTCAGTAGCTGACAGTGGATGATATCACTTTGCCTGCTGTGTGCAAAAAGCAAAATAGCAGTACAGGCATGGTGGCATCATGGTGAAACCTCATAACCTATTGCAGCCATCACGAATGTGTAATGTTTGTTGCAAACAGGCAGTCTACTAATTCTATGCCAATATGGGTGTTAATCTTTAATGTTAATGTTTAATGAGTAGTTTTGCAAAACTACCCAATTACAATGATTGGCATTTAAGTTATCAGTTTAAGTTCTTATGTTGTACATTTGTTAAGCCAGATGAATTATTGTGCTTGATAACTCTTTACGGCTACTTAGTTGGTTTTGTGTACTTTTGTTTATTTTTAGTTTATTGTTGTAATAGAGATTTGTTGAAAACATTAACTTGTATTGTCATATTCACTGTAAATATTGACTACTGTCAGGAAGCATTTTGCATTTTTAGGCTTATTTTAAATAAATGTCTTGTATATACGAGCATATTTTTGTGGCATTGTCGCTTATTAGTTGGTTTTTGATGTATATAAAACAACATTATTTAAAATCAATCAATAGTCCAACTAACATTCTCATTTATACTGGAAAATTAAAATATTCTAAATTACAATGCTGTGTGGAAGTAAATCTTTAAATTATAAAAATGTTGTTCTTTTTTGGGAAGGAGGTTGGCTAAAATACTTTGATTAATTCTCATTTTTTCCTACCTGTTCTGAGGATTGTCTGAATACATTTACATTCAACTTACAGCAGTCTGTATATCAACGTGTTTTAATCTGTGTCTCTGCATTTAGTTCATTTTTATTCTAAATCTAACTCATAATTATCATTATGAATTATCATAACAAGGCAACATTATTATTATTTTTTCCATCAATTCAAAAGCTTTAATATTTTTCTAATTTCTGCAGATTTTTGATAGGTATCTAAGCTTTTAATCCATACAACATTGTAATTTGGAACATTTAATTGTTTTTTGGAGAAATGACAACAGTAGTTGAAAGGTTGAAACGTAGTAAAGGTAAACTGCTGATAATTACAAAGATGCATTTCCCAATTAAAAATGTATTTTAGATATTCCAACATGCTAAATTTTCTATTTTGAATAATTATATTTTGATGTTTCTTAAATCTAGTGCTATATATGACGTATCTTACTGCTTCAGGTATGAAAATTATACTAACTGACGGTTTTTGATACACAAATAAGGCAATAAATATAAAGTATGTTTTCTACTTTTTCAATGTAAAATAGTGTTGCGCCTTTCGGAATGCACACGCAAAAATATAGTTATTTTTGTTTGAAACGTACAACAACTTGTTGAAAATGTTTAAAATTTGCTTTGCTACATTGTGTTGATGCCGACTAGGTACATTAATTAATTAAGATAAAGCTTTGGAAAAGCTCTTGATCAGAGTTCGTTCAAATTTTTTCAAATTTCTAATTTAGTATGCATATTGCTTTTGTACGTTTATATGGTTGAATTCGTACTATGTATTGATGCACTGTGGATTAAGATTAGGGGTGAGCATCGAATGTTCGAATTCGATTCGAACGAGTTTTTTTTTTAGTTTTTTTTTAGATACTTGAAACATCATTCAGCCAGCGCAGTTTAACTGCAGTTTCTGTGCAAAATTTGTAACAAACTAATATTTGTTTTACTGCAGAACAAAACCAAGTAATATGCATAAACTTTCTAAGATCACTTTTTACTAGAGGTTCGAAAATTTGTTCGAAAATCTTTCTAACTCAATTCGGATTCGAAATACTGAAATTCTGTTCAATTCAAATTCGAAAGTCACAAATTCGATTCGATTCGAATTCGCTTCCTGGTAGAGAATGCTCACCCCTAATTGTAATTTCTGTTGGTAAACCTCCAGTCTGGAAAGTCAGTACAATATACACTTTTACGTCATATTCACCATATTAAGGCATAGCCTGCTTTATTTATAGAAACAAATATACATACTCACAAATAAGTTTAAATGATTCAATAGTACAGTAATTGGTAACGCAAAACAAATAAAACGAACAAACGGAAGTTTTAGTTTTGGAAGACGCTGACAAACGATACTAAGCATCTTTCATGATATAGCTTATCATAGGATAGGCATCAATTTACCAACTTATATGACCCTATCATACAAGGATAACAGCAAATTTGTTCAACCAGCAGCAAGAATCAATATTTAATTATACTCACAGCAATACACTTGTGGAACAAACTTCTACCAGATATCAGGAATATCACTTCTAGAGATCACTTCAGAGCACTAGCACATTCAGCTGTTTTTACCAAGAGGGTGCCACCTCACCTAACCTGTTTGTAAATCTAACCATGTTTTTAGCCTGCACTCACACCATGTTTAATTTCCCAATCTCACCTCTAATTGCAGCCTCTAATACCTCCAGAAGTTAGTGAGTTCTAGTGTGTCATTATGTTTCTTAGAAGTGGCCACATAAGTTGCTGGCACAGGGTTTCCTGATACTGACACATGATTATTTATTATGTCATGACTTACATCCATTATTTATCATGTCATGATTTATTTATTGTCATGTCCACCTTCTCACCAGACACCTGTATATTACTTCCACGCCACATGAAATCTTATGCTTTGTTGCTAATCGAGTTTTCCTTTATGTGCGACATTGATCTTGACTCTCAGTTTTCGGTTATACTTGGAAACGCTACCTTCAGGTATTTGGCCATGTATCATCATAACTAGGACTAATTTTCACTTGTTGGTGATACTACGGCAAGCTTCCGCTGATCATTCAAATCATTCATGATCTGACTGCAAACTGATCTGATCTGAGTGAATGTGCAAAATTGCCATCATTTTGTTTTTTCTGCCTCTGTTTTAATTTTTCCTACTGCTCAGGATATATATCTGGTATCAGGCGACTCTTTGTGGTTGGCAAAAACGATGTTTGTAGTCTACCCGATGACCGGTAATAAAGTCACAGGGAAAAAGATCACAAAAAAGTCACAGGAAAAAAAATCACAATTTTGACTAGAAAAGAAGGCAAGTAATCAAAAATACTCATGTCAGGGTTATGGTTAACGTTAGCTCCTGGTTAGAATTAGGGTTATAGTTAGTTTTTTATTATTCTTTCATCTTACCTTTGATTACCTTCTGTGACCAGGGCGAAGCTAATATTTTTTTGTCTATGGTTGCAACTTAATTGTATACATAACATTGTGGATCCGGTTAAACACTGTAACTGTTAATGCTATGCCATTGTGGTGTATAGTCAGGTGGAAGTTTTTAGTTCTCTGCTGATAAAGTCTATTCAGGCTGAAATGGGTTGTGATACATTTCAGAATGGTTTTTCCAATACCTATCCAATTGTGACTTAAAGTGTGAGCACAAGTGGCACACCATATCGTAGTGTTAATTTTAACGAATTACTGATCGTAATCAGTGACAGTCTTAAACATAAACCTATTCCTGTTTCTGCATCTGGGCTTAATAACTTTATATCCAGTACCTCGTAGATTATTAGCAAAATAACGACCAGGCTGTGGTTTGGTCAGATTGTTCTGGATTTTGTCAGACGTTCAATGAAGGAAGTTTCAAATTCTCCATCCATTCTGAATACGTCAGATGTCTCATGGCAGGAACTAATTATGTTGCTTCACGTAGAACAGATTCCACTTTCCTTATTGCATTCAATCTAAATGGATTCGATATGACATCTCTGTAGTCAAGAACAGGAAGGACAATTAAATGCTTTGTATAGAATCAGAAACATTGGAATATCTAGTAACTGAAACTTCTTCTAATTGACCAGAGCATCTTTCTTGGTTTCTTGGTGACTTCGTCAATATGTTGGTTAAATCACAACTTGTTATTAACATAATACTATACCCAAAGATGCTTTTGACACTCAATCTGCATTATAACTCTCTGTCCGCCTGACATATCAGTTGATGTAGATTATCTCGTCATGGTTGTTTCCTAGAAGGAGAGTTTTGCATTTATCTGCATTAAATGGCATTTGCCATTCTCTGGATCATGCATGAATGACTGATTATATCATACTGCAGTGACATACGATCATAAACTGACTTTATACTTTCGTATATCTTTATGTCGTCGGCAAACATTTTGACTTTTGATGTTAACTTATCTGGTAAGTCATCTTCGTAGATAAGAAATAATAAGTCCAAGCACGCTGCCTTGTGGCACACCACTCTTTACAGCAACATCTGACAACTTACTAGTGTCGATTATTACATATTGCGAGCGATTTGTGAAAAAAATCTTGAATTCGTGGTACAGATGGAATGGCCAGATTTTGGTCAAGATGGATATCTTTTCATACAGATCTTCATTGAGATTTTCTTTGGCCATCTTATACCCATAATGCTTCTGTAATCAAACGCCTTTGAAACGCATCGATTTCAGCTTTTTGATTTATTTTTAACGTCCAGATCTCAAGGTTGTACAGAAATATGGTTTCAATTAAGGCTGAAAATGTTCTAACTTCTAATTGAATAATCAAATTCAATTTCTTTTGAATACTCTACAAGTCGTAAGAGACCCTTGAAAACGCTAACGATACTGCTGGCGTCCTCTGGTGGTCACGTGGTTACATGGCACCTAGAAGAGATTTAGCGAAGACTGTTGCGAAATTGAAGTATTGTTTGTTATTTCCTGGTTACTGTTGCAGAAATTATGGCTGATTCAAGCTTAGACGACTTCTTTGCGAAAAAGGACAAAAGTAAAAAAAAGTCCAAAGCCAAGTTTACGCCGACTGATTTGTTATCGTCAGAAACGCCATCATCTCAAAAAGAAAAAATCAAGAAAGAGAAAGCGAAACCAAAAACTACGCAACAAAGTTTGTCATCATCCGGTGAAACAAATAGTGTTAGTAGTTAGTATATCTGTTTACGCTGTCCTTGTTTTTTTCAAATTTCCGTATTTTTGTTCAGGAAATCCCACCGTTGATAATGTATAGTGGGTTCTTATAACACTACACCATTACGTTAGTAATTATAAATTAGTACATTTAAATTGGTACTACTGAACGTAGTGTAAAACTAACGTATCATTATCGTTACGTATATCACCAGTGACCTAGCATGACTAACATAGTGTTACACATACTGGAGGGTGAAAATTGCCTGCTTCTAATAAATTAAGAGACAGAATCAGATCTCACAGACTTGCAGTACCTGTATTTAGTACTAAGATTATGAGATTTTCTTGCTACTGAACCATTCATACCTTTTATAACTGCAGACTTTACCACCTGAGGCTGAGGATGAAGACTGGAAAGATTTTGAAGTAGAAGCCGAGAAAGATTACAGTGGCTTGAGGATACAATCACTACAAGTAGTGTAAGTATTAATTAGTTGTAAGGGCAGTTTGATGTAAAGTTTGTTGGGTCAGTGCTGAAAGTTCCCATTTTTGGATGTTTATTAATACAGGTCTATTAAACGTTATGCCATGTCTATGACATGTGCTTTTTCTTTGCATTAAGTATATGCACCACATCTGGAGTAAAGTTGCAAGTTGAAAGTCTGTTGACCACATGTTGTCTTATGCTTATTACATAATAGGGATGGATCATGTTGTTTGTGCTGCATAATTACTACTAAAAAGAAAAAAGTGGATGAAACAGTTTTTTGCTCTTAACTGAAACAAATTTTTAGCAGACTTATTATATGATGACGGAATTTGGAGTGAAAAATTTGTGAGTGTGTTTACGATGAATTTTAACAAGTTATTACAATGGGTAAGAGAGGTATTGCCAAGGAGAATACAGTCATGTAAGATGTTATACCATGTGCCTGCTAAGATTACCACATGCTGTCTGGCTCCCAGAAATTTGTTTGCCAGCTTAAGCTCATTATCTAAATTTTAAAAGAAACCATTTTCAGAATTTAATTCTGAAGCATTTGTGGTGTAAAAGTGTTGCGCAAAGTGAAGGTAAAACGAGTGTGTGAATGTATAATAACCGAACTGTTATGTTAAGTTTTAAGTACGTTAATAATTAATGCAACACAAGGGAAATTTATATGATTAATTAACCGATTGATTATCATTTTTGACGATACTGAGTTTTGTAATTTGTATCACTATAACTATATACTTTTCCACAAAACTTTATAGGCCTTTTAATCTTAAATAAAATTTAATGTCACTTCTTTACTATTATTGGATAGTTATCCAAATTAAGTTTCTGGAAGGCAAAAAGTTTAAAAATATCAGAAAACCAAGGGTGGTGTAGGAAAGGTAGAAGCACATAGAAATACACATAGAAAGCACATAGAAAGTCCAATTGCTGGTGGGAGTCCTGACGTATAAGCTTGCGCTATCTGTTTTGGAAAAAAGGATGCACTGGAGGCATGTGTTACATGCACTATATGCAATGTGGTATGCATAAAAGTGATTGAAAAACACATTTTGACGGGACATTAGAATAATTTTTATTTCAAGGTAGCTTTTAGGTAAAGATAACAAATTTTACAAGTATAAAGCCAATTTGCTGACTAAAAATGACAAAATTAGCTTAAGGATTATATTTACCACCTGTTACTTCAATAAGTTTAACTACTTGGACAAATGAACAGTTGTACCATTCTTACAATCACTGGTATGACATTTAAATGGCATTCAAATGGAGATTTCCTCAATTTCTCACACAAACAAACAGTGGACTGAATAACTGAATGACTTATTTCAGTCATAGGATTGAAATTAAATAACGATTGGCAGCAATGGCATTATGTAAAATTAAAGCTGTCATTAAAATACTTTCAAGATAGTATTAAAACAAAACTTTGTTCATCAATTCTTCTGAAAATAGCTACTAGCTCTTAATGTTTGTAAAGCAGTATAGTTTAGTAACTAAGTACAAATGTATTCAAATTGTGACACTGTATTTATACTATTGCTGTTGTGTGTGCAGTCTGCTATTCTTGCACCGTATGACAGAAAATAAGCTGGAAAAACTTATTTGGTTTCACCAAAAAACGTCATGCCTGATAGTTTCTATCTGGAACAAATTTTTAAATTATTATAATATGTGTTTTAAATAAGTAATTGTAAGTTAAATTAATGTAGGTCTGTGTAGCCCAGGTTAGATGTAAAGTATACAATGTGGAAATACTTTGTCGGTTTTTCTTTTGTATTAGTAGTGACGATGATGATGATGGTGATGATAAGCAACATCTAGAAAGTGGTGAATTAGAAGATGGTACAAGGCGAACGGATGCTGCAGCTGGTCCATGGAATAAGTCTGCAGTTCAGGGTCAATCCGTTGTTCAAGGTCTACTTTTACTTATTTTATCATCACTTTACTGTAAAGTTGCATTTTATGATTCGTTATTTATTAAATACTTTTAATAGATCAAAGTAATTTTGTGCTAAGGTATGTATGTGTGCTACATGCCTATAGGCCATATATATATATATTATATTCTACAGATTTTGCTTTATATCTGCTCTTATATGGAATTGTTTATGTAGCTGTTTTGTATGTCGTATCGTCTAAATACAAGTGATGCTTTACGAAAATTGCAAATCTCAGTTAATCTCTGTAGCAGGAATACTCTAAAAAATGAACAAACATCAGTTGACTTCTAGTTTAGACTACTACTAAAGCCGAACAATTATAGTAACCTGAACTGTGTCAGTGTACCTGGTTTTAACGTGCATACTAATTCTTGTACTGAAAAACGATTAGACATATTTTATTTGCAACTGTTGTTTTTTGTCAATTTGTCACATTGTAGTGAGATTTGCAACTGCAGTATAACACCATTATAGCAAACATGGTTTATTGGGTGCACACTAGTAGCATGAACTCATAAAAAAGGAACTTTCGTCGTTTATTAAACTAGTATAATAGTTTTGAATACAGCTTACTCGATTATTGCGTATTATGTTCTACTTATCAGGTCCCATTACCTGTATTACTATGATTTCTTATTGTGAACATTACTACCCGTTTGCAAATCAATATACAGTTAAATTTAACACGCCATTCTTGGTGCTGTAAAAGAGTTGTTGGGTATGCACTATGTAACATGCAATGTGGGTTAACATGTTATGTTGAAAGTTCATTTTGTCTACTAGCTGTATAAAAACATTGAGTCACTCAGTAGCTTGGTACCCAGCTGTTTTACATACTCCTGAGATATTTCATCAAGTAACGAATGCAGTTACTTTGCTGCAAACAGTTTTGTTCAAGGGACGAACAGAAATTCTGTGTAAACAAAACTGACTTTTTTGAATCTCGTGGACTTTACTGAACATGTCACGTAAATTTACGACTGTGCCTGTACATGCAATTTAATATGAAATGTTCATCAATTTTTAGTTTATTGAAGTCACATAAAATATATTTCATTGAATTTGAATGTGTGTATAGTAGATGCTGGACAGCGTCTTCTAAGAGTACTTTACATCCTGTGTGAAGCCACATTTGTGCGTTATTAATACGTGCTTGTTCATCTGGCAGTCATATACATATGATTAGCTGCATAAGCTTATAGAGCACCCTGGTTATATAGCATTTTTTGTGCTTACCTAGCAGGTTCGCTATAACGATGTTATATTGTGCTTACAATTCTTACCAGTAATACACTCATTTTATAAGTTTGTTTGGATTCCTTCTGCTAATAATAAATTTTAACTACAAACTCCTTTCTGATTGGTCATAACTGATTATGACCACGTGGGTCCGTGGCGAGTGTCAGAGGAGCACTATCTTCTTAATTCTTATTCTAGAGGAGAGACCTGCGGAACCAGAGTCACATACAGAAGCTCCTAAGAAGTACATCCCACCTGGTGCTCGTTCATCTCGAGTAATGGGCCCACGTCGAGCTCAAAAAGGTCCTCCTGAAATAAACAGCGACGAAGCCTTTCCTAGTTTAGCAGCAGCCAATCCGCTGAAAGGTAGCAAATCTAGTAGGTAAGCAATGGTTTTACTGCTGAATACTTTCAGTGAAGTGTAAAATACCAAGTGCTACGCTTAAACAAGTATTTAAAGCGTAATTTTGCTGCGTGGGAAGATTTTATGGCACCAGTGTATAATCGTTTGATTTTATAATGACATACATTATATTTGTTGGGTATTTTTAACACTTGCAAATTAGTTACTTTTCTATAGTTATATGTTTGCTTTAACACTTGTATTGCAGCCCTTACTTTGTATAGTTAAGGGCCTTGCTCTGTGTTATTTTTTATAAAAAATAGATATTGATACTTTCCCTTAGTATGCTACATGCTACTGCACAATAATGCAAATCATACAATATATATTTCACTGTATATATGTAATGATGTGTATTGTACATTCCCATTATATATGTACTTAGTAACTGTGTACTGTACATTGCTATTTAAAATCTTTAAATCATGTTTTAATTACAAATTATATTTAATTATTCATTATCTAGCCAAGCCCAGCCTGACACATCAAACTTTGAAAAAGTGCGTCATGGAGGCACTCGTGCTGAGAACCCTATCGCTGTAGGACCCAAATTAGATCTTGGCAACAAATATGATGCTCTCAGTATGGGAGAGTAAGCTGTTTAGTTAATGTGGCTGAAACACTATCTTATAGTGAAGTGTAAACATTGTGACATTCGTGATATTTGTAACTTTTAATCAAAGGACAGTCATTTGCGTCACACTCATTGCTGCTTTTAAAGTGCTTAGTGCATTTCTCTGTAAACCAGTATGAAACAAAAGCTTGAGCCGTGTCTTCATTCAATTGTGAGAGGTTTTATGTATCACATCTGCATTATAATCATTAACTTCTGGAATAATATTTCTCGTGTAAAAGCATGATCGTATTCTTTGTTTGACATTAACATGGAAGGGCTTAATATGTAAAGTTAAGCAGAGTAGCTTCTGTGGGTTTGGATGGCTGATGTTATCCAGAAAATAGTTATTCAGTGCTATGATTGTAGTGAGGCTCTTGGAGTGTGGCATTCTACTATGGTTCTAGTAATCCTTCTGGAATGTGGCATTCTGAAGGGAGGCATTCTAGTGTGCATTGTGAAGTATGGTTCTCTGAGTGTTCGAAGCACGGCAGAGTAGAGAGCATTCAGTATAGTTAACACCTCCTGGTGGATAACGGTCTGGTGAGTTTTCTGGAGTTTGGCATTCTAATGAGCTTTCTGGAGTATGGCATTCTAATGAGCTGTCTGGAGTATGGTATTCCACAGAGCTTTCTGGAACATAGCATCCTAGTGAGCCTTCTGGAGTGTGGCATTCTAGTGAGCGTTTTGGAAATGTAGCTTTCTACACACATGTAAAAATATAGATATTAGTGTGCATGAATTTTGCGAATTATTACAAGGTAAACAAAACAATTACGATTGTGCAATTTTCGAAAAATTGTTTTAGAAAATGCATTGTAGTTTTCAACAATTATATTGCACTTTTTGTAAACTGTTAAAATTCATCGGTCTCTGAGTGTGTCTAACTGTTTGAACATTTTCATTTTTGTGATGTTATTGACTATGATATAAAACTGCCATTTTACCTTTAACTGTAGAGTCATTGATATGTAATCATCCTGGATAAAATACTGGAGATGTGCCTGTACTATGAAATGTAAGAGTAGGACACTGCTGTAAGTGTAGAAACACAAAATGCCTTTTTTAATTGGCAACTGAAATAAATATTAATTTGGTGGTTGTTGTCCCGGCTCTTAACTTATTTACTACACTTTGTAGAAAAGATAAACTTGATGTCATTGGCTATTATTAATAAGTATAAAATATGGTCATTGTTTTGTTTGCTAGTAGTTTTGGCAACTACAGTGATGAGTGTGTTGGAAATATTCTGCTGTTTTGAATAGTGCGATTGGTGGCTCTGTATTCATTGGAGTTTGTATCCACTCTGTTGCTCTAAAAACAGTAAGTTTACTGAAACAGTCGATAGGTCATTATGAAAGGGTACATTCTTCATTATTATGGTTTGTTCACTAGTTGTTTTTGAAATTACAGCATTTAGTATTAAACAGCTTCACCACACGTTTATTAAATATCTGCGATAAATTAGATGCGCTTTGTCTGTGTTAAACTTTTCAGTCCGAGACTCGATAAGGCATCCAGTTTGCACATAATTGATTTCGATCATTGGAACTATAAATATGTATTATTGTCATTAAAAATAAACTGTTACTTGTGATGTATTTATGTTGCTTGTGCTTATAGTGTAATTAGCAGTTACTGCTTTGTATCGTGCTCCTATTTTAGATTATCTTTGTTCTTGTTCCTACATTGAAGTTTTGATTTTTGAGTTCTGCTTTGCCGTTACAAGTGTAAATAGAAAACTAGGAAAGTGACACATATACTAAAAAGCTATCATTCGCTGTCCACTGCAAGTTGCTGGTGTTCTGCAAGCTACTTCGTATAACTCACCAGGTTAAATTCTAACTGCTGCATAAGAAATTTTAACTTATTCCAGTGAAAGACCCACATTTATTAATACGTACCTTTTTGTGGTTAGAATTCAGAGTTTATCCAAATTAATCTTTTATTCTCAAATTCTTGACATTCCACATTAGCAATGTATGCTAGGAAAACTCAATAACTGAGACAACTTTCAACAATTAAGATAGTACAGTGCTACTATGCGATAGTCGCTAAAACAGATTAGGCAGTAACAAAAACTGTTTTTCCCTGACTTTTGATATTAAAACATCTGTATTTAGTTTACTGCACCAAGAGTTAATTGTTTTTTCTTGGGATTTCAATAATTATTTAAAAATTTTGTTTATTTAATTTTATTAATTTTATTTAAAAAAAGAATGTAACGTATTTAAGCTTTCTTTTACCATTGCTATAATATTTGGTGGCTATGCTGTTTGTAATACTTTTTGTGAATTTCTTCATCTCCTACTTGCTGATGTGTGTATGTATATAGTTAATATTGTAGCCAAAATGGGCGTGTGAGGTCAAATGACATCAGCTTACAGTAGACAGATAGTAGATGATAGGTACTGGAGGATGATGGCAGCTTCATGGCACAATGATATAACTATGCTTGGGTCTCTACCCAATGCCGATGGTCGAGAAAGAATATTATACAACAAAGCAACCTACAACTTACAAAAGCTAAAACAAATTTTGGTTATGAATCATAAAATAATTTATATATATGAAGAAGAATAAAAGAGACAAAATGCATTGCGTCAACAAAAATTGAAAGGAAGACAAACTGCCACATAAGCAATAACGAAATACATTAAACCAGTTGAAGTCTGTTAGAATTTCAGTACAGTTTAAAATATCACAATTCCCATTTCAGTTCACATTAACAGGTGTGAACTGGTAGATACACAATTTACCTTTGCAGCAAGTAAAACTTACGACTATGTTTATTTTACTTTGAAAATAACCGCATGCATGTAGACGTTTTTATTGAAGGCATTGATAAAATTACTTTTACCTGTTTCTCAATTTGCACCACAATAACAACTTGCATTATATATAATTATACATATATAATACGTACATATATAGGTAATATGTAATATTATATACATCTATATAATTTAGTTACTAAATAAATCTTGTATTTAATTCACACAGTCTCCCAATTTAATAGCTATAATCAAGGACAAACAATTATTAGGAATAGAATCCGCAAGTCATGTAAACTTATCGTCATAGCAAATCTTTTAAACCTTCAGTGTTACCAGCTTCATCACTGTGAAACAGAAAAGCATTAATAAAAATAATACTTTTGAAACAGATTTACAACTAAGTTCCTTAAACACAGTTAACCTAACAGGCAAAAAAGAACAATACACTTCCAAGCGATGATGAGAATACTACAAATTTCAGTAAGTTGAAAACTTTGTATGGTTGTTAGTTTTTAATCTGTAATTTGTCGATAAAAGTACAGTAGGCACTGCTTAATAGACTCAATCGCTTAATTGACTCAAAAACGCCTGGAACGGGCCGCTAATATTCAAATATACATAAAAACTATCGGTAATTAAGTTAAATAACTCCGCATAAATGACTCAATATTTTTCTTTCACCTAGTTAAAATAAGATATTCGTATGTTCCCAAATAGCCTTTCCTACTTTTATGTCATCTTTACTTCCCTTTTGTGCACTACGTATGCAGAAACAATCGCGTTAAGTACTGTTTTGTTTATAAGCAGGTACGTTTATCATGCACTAATATGCTAGCATAGCCGTTTTGCTTTGAATCTATTACCCGCTCGCCCAGTGTTACCCAAAGAATTTCTGAAGGCTAAACATTTAATCACTTGCCTAGAAGTTTCCTTCTGAAGCTCTCGTTGCAAATCACGCTTTCAGGCTTAATGAGTTAACAGTCAAAGATGCAGGTACAGTAATCAGCCGGTATTCCTTGACTTACAAGAGTAAACATCGTACAGCAAATAAGAGCAGTTTAAGTGAGCAGATGATTCAGAACTGTTTTAGTCACACACAACAAGAGATTTTCAAATTTTTATAATTACGAGAACTTTGGGAGCCAAGAAAATGAAGCAGCCAACTTTGAAGGAATTTTTATAATTTTTGCACTGTGTTTTGGACAGAAAAGTCTGTGTTTTGGAAAGGTATGCATTTTAATTGATTCCTAATTCACTTATATAAATTAATATTTTAAAATATATTTTCTAATTTTTAACTGCACAAAGGAATTTACGCATTATTTCATTTCTAAAATTCATCAAAAACCTTTGCAGTGCTTAGTAAGCTGATGACTCATACTTATGTACCTGTAATACTACACCCATCGGATAATAGGTTCAGTCGGTTAATTGGGTCAAAACATGTCGGTCCCAAAATGAGTCGATTAAGCGGCGCCTACTGTCCTTTCAGTATAATTTCAGAAACTGCAACCTTATTTTCAGCTAGTACTCTCAGAATAATAAGGAATTTATTTCTCAATGGCAGAAGAGTAATCACGAGAAGAGTAGTTAAGGAGCACTAGAAAATATATGAAGGACAGGCTAAAATTTACAGTTCCACACACGCAAGAAATTAGTTTGTGAGGTAGATTAGCATTAGCAGGGTTAGGATTAGGGTTGGGTTACGGCTAGGGTTAGGGTTAGGGTATTTAATTTGTGAACTCCTTTTGAAGAATCTTGTGGTTACTACATTATATTTTTCCAGCTGGTGATTAACAGCAAAGATAAAAAAATGAGACATGTTTATAATATGTACCAAAATTTATCTTCTGATTACATATTACACTAATTTGTGCTTCTCTAACCATCAAAACTATTTTGTATGACTCCTATTGCACAGTGTTTAATAAATTGTAAGAATTAAAAGACCATGTTACGTGAAGAGTGACACTACTGAGGCCAATGTACACTAGGTAGATCTTTAAAAAGAAAATATAAGAAAAAAACTGTTGTATTTATTGACGTTGACACAGAGTATAATCCCATACTGGCATTGCACCACTCAGTAAAAACAGTAAACAAGATACCTTCTCATTTAGCAGATTTACATTCCTTTTTGGTTTAACAGAACCTTATTTAGTAATTAATACTACAACTATGCAATATTCAACTTGCACAGCAATCTGTGCAAAATAACTTTCTTTCTTGTCAGAAGGACAACAAACCAACGAAACAACATGACAGTAGCAAACCACGTAAAGTAACCACCATCACTGTTATTAGGCTGATTGTTACAAACGTGTAAGTACTCAATAAATCCTGCTTTTGAAGAGGCTCCGCTAAGCAAAATGAGTAAATTACACAATATTGTTCTTACTTTAAAAAATGAGAACTTGTATTTTAGCAAAAATAGATGAAATAATCAGTGACAACTCCTCTCACTCATTTTGGGAAGAAACACTACATTCAGCACCAGAAAAAATGCTACTCATAAAATAGAAATAATATTATGCATAACACAGTATGCAAAGTTTATATAACGTCAAATCCAATTTACACTTTTTATTGTACCCCAGTGTTGTAGGCAAGAAGAAATCAACCGAGGTCATAGCAAGGCCAAAGAAGCATGATTTTAATCTAACATTATCACACATTTAAAGGCTAAAATAGCAAATTTCGAGGGTAAAGAAAAGAAGCAGAAAACATTCTGCATAATTTACTTATTGCTTTGCTTTGAGTTTTCACTCGATGATAGAACTACGAAAACACTGTCTAGATAAGAGAATCAGAGGCTTAACAAAAGTATAGCTGCCCTAAATTGAAACGTCAAAACAAAGACTCGCATGTACAAAAACATAATAACGCATGCATATACATACCAGGCACCATCATACTGATATTTGCCTTTACTTGAATAGTTCGACAACATCGGTAGTTCTATGCATAACAAAAACAAGAGAACATTACTTAACTTCAGCTTTGTAATCATATAGCTGTTCATTTAATCTTCGTTTTCGTGGGACATATCCACATTCAGTATCATTGAAAGAAGAATGCATCGGTAATTCTGTTAAATAGAAAAATCCATCAAGAACAAAACTATGACAAATTTAATTGCTCTGATACAGGAAACAAAAGATGACGTAAAAGAAACATCACTTGCTTACTGCACAAGATGTGCAGTACTATGAAGCATTAAAGACATAACTTGCATGCAAAAACTATTTTTTTCTCAAAAATGTTCTATAATAAACTAGTACTGTTTACAATGAAGAAAATGTAGTTTGTTCTACCTACGCATGGAAAAGAGTAACACTTAATTAATAAAAAGGTAATCAGTGCGAGAATACAGCTGAAGTTGCCTATTCAAGAAAGTGTTGCCACAGTATCCAGCATATAGTTGAAATGAAACCTTTTCATGGAAAGTTTCTTTCTTCCTGGCAGAGAAAATGAAGTGGCCAAAATCCAAAGAGTTTTTCATTACTATAAGGGATTTTGGCATTCAGCTCATAAGCAATACACAGAATGGCAGCGCACGCAAAGCTAAGCCTATGCGGCCCAGTCTTGCAAACTCTTGCTCGCTGACAGCGGCTACAATATAAAATATTTGGACAAACTGAAAAAACATGAAGCACTTCTTATCAGACTATAAGAAATTGTTACACAAAAGGATTCTATAAGAGAGATTGTAAAGGCTTTGCTGAACTGAACTGAAAATTTCGAACTCTCTTCAGTCTTCAGCTCTCTCTCTCTCTCTCTCTCTCTCTCTCTCTCTCTCTCTCTCTCTCTCTCTCTCTCTCTCTCTCTCTCTCTCTCTCTCTCTCAGCTCTCTCAGCTCTCTCAGCTCTCTCTCTCTCTCTCTCTCTCTCTCTCTCTCTCTCTCTCTCTCTCTCTCTCTCTCTCTCTCTCTCTCTCTCTCTCTCTCTCTCTCTCTCTCTCTCTCTCTCTCTCTCTCTCTCTCTCTCTCTCTCTCTCTCTCTCTCTCTCTCTCTCTCTCTCTCTCTCTCTCTCTCTCTCTCTCTCTCTCTCTCTCTCTCTTCTCTCTCTCTCTCTCTTCTTCTCTCTCTCTCTCTCTCTCTCTCTCTCTCTCTCTCTCTTCTCTCTCTCTCTCTCTCTCTCTCTCTCTCTCTCTCTCTCTCTCTCTCTCTCTCTCTCTCTCTCTCTCTCTCTCTCTCTCTCTCTCTCTCTCTCTCTCTCTCCATTCTCTTTCTCTCACACTCACATACTTTTCGCTCCCTCACTCTCTATTTCTCTCTCTCTCCCACCTCTTTGTCTCCTTCGCTCCTCTCCCTTTCTGCCTCTATCCTGTCTCTCTCACTATCCTGTCTCACTACATTTCCACTTTGCAATTTCCAGTTCGGTAATTTCTAGTTCGTGTTGCAAATTACAGTAAGCCTGCCTGGACAAGGTAGTTTCCACTTAGAATTATTATCGGTGTATGTAGACTTTAAGAACTGATGAGATATCCAATCAAATTTCAAATGAATTGATTTACTCTTTCCATTATTGAATATAAATAGGTTATATCAGTTGTTAAAATTGTTTCACACTTTTCCCTTTTGCGAAAGTCATGTTTTAATTGGATTAGTCTAGTCTCATGCCTTCAGGTAAAATTTCTCCTCTATGCTTGATCTAAGCTATAATCTTGGAAGTTTCAATTGGACAGTATTGAAAAGTAGAACTTTTAGACATGCTTTACAAAACAGCCCTGCAAATAGAGGGACGCACGTATATTTGTATATGTTTATATACTCAAAATAATAATAATAATAATAATAATAATAATAATAATGATAATAATAATAATAATTACAAAAACCAAAATTAACTTACCCAACATATATGGCTTGAAGTTCCTTAAAATATATGTATCAATTTCTGTATGCAAATCTGTGCCACAACTGTAAAATAAAAATGCAATGCTGTAAACCGTAAAAATTGGGAGTTTTGTGAGGAGAGTTGACACAGAAATGCCCAGAGGTATAAATTGCACTAATACTTAAGTTGTTACCTGCTCTTTGCTGCTTATGTTTGATGGTAGGCGTTTTGTGAAATAATGCTAGTCTGGTGTCACCACAAGTGTTAGTGATTAGTAATGAAAGGCACGGCCTACTTCTGTCTGTTGCTTGATTCTTATCACTACGACTAAAAATACTACCCGTCCGCTAATGCAGCAGGAGACTGGTAAAAGTGCATGATCGTTTATGCTAGCAAACGCAGACAATAATATTATTAATAACACAGCACATTACTTGGCAGTGTGATTTACTGTGAAATAAAGCCATAAATTTTGGTCAATCTTCAACCTGCATAATTTACCTGGAATAGTTCAATGCAAAAATATCACTTGTGTTGAAAAATTTAAAATTTAAAAATTTAACTCTGGGTGTTTTCTGGTTTACAGATTAGTACTTACTTGTTGAAACTATGCTACAGTGAACCCAAATATACAACAGTGCTATTTTGACATATAACTGCCTAAAATATACAGTAATTAGCTAAATTAAAACTCAGATTTTTAATTAGTAAAATTTAAATTTGGTTGTTGCAAAAATCTGTCTGCCTATTCCCTTACAACTGGCCATATGTTTCATATCTCCTAAAGAAGGTTGCAAAAAACAATTCTCATAGATTAAATAAATGAAAAAAAGTAAAAACTATAAAAAAAGAAAAAAATTACTTTACTCCATCAGCATAAGTTTCCCATCTGACTGTTACTTTGATACGACTATACCAGGACGGCACATCTTCTAGTTCATCTAATGTCTCCAACATGGACTTGTTAACTTGATAAATTTCTCCACTAACATTCTTCAAAGCATAAACAAATCTTATAAGATGTATGATTGCATAAATATAAATAGACAATTATTACTGACAATTTAGAAGTGCAATAGAACAATAGAAAAGGCCTAATGTGTTAGCAAGCAGCAACTGACTTTCAAGTCATGAACTATAGGGTTGACTCCAGATCAGACCCCCAGCAGACTTACAACGTGTCAAATGAGTTAAGGTAACAAATGGGTTAAGGTAGCAGAGGCACCCGTCCAGATTTGAATGCAAGATTCCATGCAAGGTCAAATGGTTGGTTTGTAAACACAGAATATAATTTCAGAAAGTTACATAATTTTAAGCATGATATAAGCATCTCACATAAATTTTGATTTTTTCTTTGCAACTTTTTTCAGATATTTCTCCCATCTAACATTGGAGCATAAGTCAAGACCAAGCATACATGTAAGCAATAGTAAGCACATCAGCCAGATGGTGGTGAGAAAATAATACAAGCTTCTTTCTTCTTCTTTGTATTAAAAGTGACAATATAGTCTTTGCCAGTTTAAGATCTGAGCTGTTACTACTGACATTGTAGAAAACGTTCAATTTTATTACAATGAACGGTCGGTTTTTATTCTTTGAAAATATTTTATCTGATTGAATTTAATGTTTTTAACTTTTTAACTTTATGTAAAATGTTTGAATTTTGTAAAAATAGACAGGGGCGCAAAACTTGGGCGACTGAATGCCCTGAATTCAGTTACTCTCACATTTTCGATGTAAACAAATACAAAATTCTTTTTAATTTGCAGCAATTTTCTAAATGTATGTACTTTTAATTTATATCAACAAGAACAAGTAATTAAAATATGTGCACAATTATTGATGAATATTACATTTTTACAATGGTGATATGTACAATGACGATGAAACAAAAGAAATTAGTATATGTTTAGTAATAAAGGTTTACTGGTCTATTATAAAAGACCTACGCTTCAGTTTTATGTTTTAGTAAAAAGGAAAGAAACTACAATATGACTAAATAATGACATGATTACATTAAATGTATACAATAAGTATAATACAAGAAAACTTTAGACATACTTTTTATACTGTGCCCATGAGCAAAGGAGCAACATAGCGAATGTCAGTGCTAAGTGACTACTGACTAGCTGGGCCTTTGGCACAGAAAGATTACTATATATATATATATATATATGTAATAATATGAAAGAAGCCTAATGCCAGCTATACTACAGACTTGAATGACAATTACATAACTAATCAATTACGATGCAAATTTAACTCTACGTTTACATTCGAGAACCAGTCTGCAAGGGCAGATTCATGCAAACAGGGTAAAAAACACTTTAACTCGATATATGCCATACTGACATAGTTCTCGACGCACACATTTTGTCCAATAGGAAGTTACCATTATACAGAGTGACATCATCAGCAAAGATAGTAAGCTTAGAAAGTAAAAGCACGGAAAGACTCTCACAAAATATCTTAACTTTTGCTTATCCTAATAACCATAAGCAATATCTGTTAAATTGCAAAACCACAAGCAACAATGATTTTCAGAAACATATTTCCTTGCTCATGTGTGAAAGTACATGTACTTTACATTTTCTAAAAATAAATTATAAGGATCCCACACAGATAAAGAAAGTGTCTAGCAGACACAGCTCAGCCATCTGTTTGAAAAAAAGCCTTACTTACAGGCACGAGAATTTTGTGGAGTTTTAATTAAGTTTGCTAACACCTGCTGAAACTAAGATAACAGAATCAGCAAACAGCGCTTCAGTGTGAAAAGTACAATACATGTTAAGGCAAGATGAAAAAATAACTAATAAGCCACAAACCTCTCCTAGTCCAGAAGCATCTAGAAGAAATGGAATGTTATACTTGGTGGCAATGACTAGTGGATATTTTACAACTGTAACTCCAGTCCCAAGAAACTTTGCCTCACCTTTGGTGGAATCCTCAAAAAACCAAATTACTTTGAGCTATATATCAGGCGGTGCAAAAAATATGCCAAAATTTCGATCATAACAGAATAATGGAATCCTTTGAAAATTGCCACACTGATGTTACAGACAAAATACATAAAAAAAGAAAAAAAATTAGGTCATTCCCTTAGATTTCCAAAGATACAGAACAAAAAGTCCAAAAAACAAATGCCAGAAAAAATTTAGCGTGACATTATTGTTAAAATTTGCAGCAAGAGCTCCATTTTCAATGCACCTAAAACTAGGATATTTCCCCCAATAGCTGATACAGTTTCTCACTTCTTTAAGAAATATTTGGTCTCAATACTCAACAATTTTGGGCTTTAGTTCCTCTGCATCAAACAGCTCAGTGCCACTGTCATACAAATCCAGGGAATTCCAGACATAATCTGTATATATGTTAGGTATATATCGAATGGCACTGAAAAAAATGTGTTGAAGTTTCAACTTCAGTAATAGTAGAAGCAAGTTCCCTACAAAGTTACAATTTCGCAGCCTGATATTACAACACATTAGCTTTTTGCTGTTAAAGTTACAAGTTTATAGTTTTAGTGGTTTTTAAATCATGATCAGTAAGCATTTTTATGTTAAAAATTCAAATGTCGCAACAATCACTAATTGGAAAACAACAATGTTGATGCATAAAGCGCGCAATACATGCAGCAAAACAAAAAAGAAATCAACCTGTTTTATACGTAAGGTGCTTACCTTATTTGTTATTTGGAAATCAATATTTGTTAATAAATAAAAAATTTTAACCCTCAAAATGTTGACGAGTAACAGCTATAGCATTTCAAGTGAATTGTTGTTCTAAACAAATTGATATGGAAATGTCAATAGTTATTACAGCATGTAGAAATTTTAAGGTAGGTTCTTATAACAGCAAAATGATCAATGAACTGTATTTTGTAATTGTTTCACACATTATGCATAAACTACAGCCTTTAGCTGTACGTTGTTTAATACTAGTTTGAATTCATATGATAGCTCAGAAACTTGTTTCAAGTCATTTCATTTTCTGATTTCTCTGCTTGACTGATTGTCATGGAAATAAACAACGTGAATAGATAAAATGTACAATTTGCTCGACAGTCAAAATTTGACAAACAAAAAATTTCACAGCTGCTTCTGCAGCAAGATCAATGGGAAACAAATGAGAGCTGATCAATACTGTTCCAGAATTAACAGTGATACATATTTGTATGAAGCTTAGGACTTGTTGCATCCACAGCTTTGTTAGAGAGATTCTTTAAATTACATTTTAGCTAACAGGGTGAGAGTAATAATAGCTGCATTTTACTGTTGAGACAGGCATAATGTGCTAACACTTACGATAAATCAACACACTCTATGCCATATCAGTGAATCTAAAAAAATTCGGTTTAACAAGTTTTCAATAATTATTGAATTCAATTCAGCTTTATTTTCTCATCATTAGTTATGAAGAACAACTGTATGTGCACCCTTGCATTGAGGAGCTATCGATAAACATCCCTAAAATTTATGTACTGGCTAGACTATAAGGTTATAGGTAATTATAACAACATTCCTTAACATTTCATGTTAATTTTATTAGTGACATTTCTACATACATGTTTTCAATCTTTCTGCAGCACAATGCCTAAGAATTTACACAGTGATTAGTACAATTTTCTTGATCTTACAAGTTACAGTAATAAGAGATTTTAGTTTGGAAACCCATCAGACCTGCAAAAGATAATGATTCGGTTCGCTGCGTTTTAACGTTCCATACACAAAAACTTTGGTCATCTCTGCTTGGGTTTGCAAAAAATGAAGACTACAATAATAATTTTCCTGGAAGAAATCTTGATTGAGAACATTTCCCATTCCAGTACAACGTAGCCATGAGCCGTTGACCAGAGCTTTGATCAGTGCAAGAAGGCCAAGCGCAGCGCGTAATTCAATTCAATTCGTTTCATTAAATTCAATTCCTTTTCGATTTATTACTAAAATACTATACGCCTTGAAGTCTTGAACAATATACTTCTAAAAAGTCTTTAACGACACACTAGAAGTTAGGGGTGCACATATTTAGCACAAATGCTGAGAAAAACAACTTGCTAACCTGTGATGGTATTAGAGGTGTGAGAGGGAAATCAAATATGGTGTGGGAACAAACTAAAAAAAGGTTAGCTTTACAGACAGGTTAGGTGAGGTGGCACCATCGAGGTGGGATTAGGAGTATAAATCTCTTGCTACTGGTTGAACAAATTTTCTGTTATCCTTGAGTGATGGGGTGGTATAAGTTGGTAAATTGATGCCTATCCTGTACTGCACTATATCATGAAAGATGTTTAGTATCGTTTGTCAGCGTCTGATTTCTAGTGTTTCTCACCAGAGTTTGGGGACCATCTTAGACACTTCAGTATTTCTGGTATATTCATTTTATACAAATCTGCTGCATTTCCCTGAACTTGTTCAATGTGTCTGATGTCAGTAATTGTGTATGGATTCCAGACTGCGATACCATATTATTCTAGTTGAGCTTGACCAAGGCTTGATATGTTCTTTCTGTGTTGCTGACATGGGTGTAGCATCCTGCAAATAACATTAAGTGGCCCAGTTGCACGAGTGGCAATTTCCTGGCAGTGCTCACTCTGATGAAGATTTGGTGCTGATGGTAATGCTCAGGTATGGATGTGAAGAAACATGCTCTAAGTATTTTGTCACTATACTGTAAGGAAAGTAATTTGGGTATTTCTTTTAAGAAATAAGTAAGATTTTGCATTTATCAAAAACTTCAAAAGCCAAACCCCCCCCCTAGTTGCAGTTGTGAGAGATCTTGTTGTAGTGATCTTGATTACTCCATATAGGTCTATAAACAATTGAGTCATCAACAAACAGTTGGATGTTTGCTGATATGTTGTCACCGATGTCTTTTATGTGGAGGAATAAAGCCTTTCCAAGGACGGAGGACTCCTGATGTAACATTTATGGATTTGGAGTGAATGCCATTGATAGTGACTTTCTGTGTCTGTTCAGAGAGAAAAGATTTGACCCTTTGTAGCATATAATGTCTGATACCATAGAATACTAACTTAGCTAAGAGACGCTGATGTGGAACCCAGTTGCAAGCTCTGCTGAAATCAATATGAGCCTGGTAGACTTCATTGCCTTGTTTGTCATTAAAGCAAAATTAATGTCCATTTGTGTACAGCTCTGTCAGCTGATTTGAACATGAAAAACACAAATGAAAACCATGTTGGACCCTCTTAATAATGTTATAATTGTCGAGATGTTTGTTGCCATTATAGATACAGAGGCAGATATGCTCCATTATTTTACAGGCCATGCATGTTAATGAGATCGGTGTGTAGTTTAAAGCTGGAGAAGTAGACCCCTTTTTGTGTATAGCAGTAGCACAAGTAATGTTCTAGCCATCAGGTACACTTGTAGTGCTAAAAGGTTGTTGAAAGATGAACCGTAGCATTGGTGCTAATTCTGTGACAAAATCATGAAAAATGCGTGCTGGTAGTTCATCAGGTCCTGCGGTTTTTGACATGTTTAACTCATATCAGTAGTGTGACACCTTCCAGTCCAATGTGCAGATCTTCAATTGTTGGATAAGGTGATTCCGGCAGTTTGGGGAGGTCACCTCTTTCCTCTGTGAACTGAGACTGAAAATGTTTGTCTCACTGTAAATAACATTTTCTTCTCTGAAAATTTATTTATAGTCCATAATAATAATATAAAAAAGACTTGGAAAAAAATCAATAGGATATTGGAAAAAACAATCAAATCATAACTTTACCAAACAAACACAATGGCAGTATATAATTACAGACAAACTGGAAATTGCAAACACCTTTAATGAGTTTTTTCAATCTATTGTAGAAAACATGGCTAAAAAAATTCCACCAATCTCAGTTAGCTTTGACAGGTACTTAACAAACAGAAATAGTAAGACAATAGCCTTCTACCCAGTGACAGTAGCCGAATTAAAAAGCTAAATAGATGAGCTCAACGAATCAAAATCTACTGGTCATGAAAATATTCGTATCAGACATTATAAGCTCGCTTTTGTTCCTATCTTAACCAAACTTTTTAACCAATCAGTTATGCAGGGACTATTTCCTGACTTTCTAAAAATTGCAAGAGCAACACCTATTTTCAAAGTAAGCTCACCTGAAAACCCAACAAACTATTGTCCAATCTTCATGCTGTCACCAATATCAAGAGTTTACAAAAGTGTTATCTACAACCGCCTCATCAGTTTCTTAAATTCTTACAGTATATTCTCAAAGTGCCAATTTGGGTTCCGAAAAAACCACTCAACATCCATACCTACAGCCGAACTTATTGAAAATATGCTGAAAAACTTAGATAATCGAATTTACACATACGGAATTTTTCTCGACTTATCCATAGCATTCGATTTGGTCTCCCACGACATAATTTTACACAAGCTTGACCATTACGGCATTAGGGGAAACACAATAAAATTATTAACAAGGTGCCTAACTAACAGACAACAACATACAGGTGTGCAAAACAATTCATCTAGCCCTCTTAAGATGAACTGTCAAATATTGCAAGGCTCAACACTAGTACCATTATTGTTCCTTATTTACATGAATGGTATGCCCCTTGTTTCAATTTTTAATTCACGTCTTTTTGCAGGCGACATAAAATTTATTCCTTAGTGACTCGGACATAAAACGCCTTCAGCTACGAATGAATGAGAAACTTTAGAAGATATCAATTTGGATGAAAAGCAACAAAATATCTGTTAACTACTCAAAAACAAAGTACATGATAATCAGTGGTATATCATTTTCAAATGAAGTTATACCATTTACTTTAAAAAAATGGATAACAACGAACTCAGATAGGCTACATCAATAAAATATTTTGGGTTTTTTGTAGACAATAATATGAAATGGCAAACACATATATATAGACAATAACACTAAAAATTAACAGATAATCGGTATATTCTTTAAAATAAGACATTTTATAAAATCGAAAGCACTGTTATCAATCTACTATGCACTAATATCCCCATAATTATCTACATTATAGTATCCTATCATGGGGAAGAGCAAAGTCACTACTCTTCAACCACTAATTACTGTGCAAAATAAAATTGTGAAATGCATGGCTTTTTCTTCATATAGAGATTGAGCAACGCCTTCTTACTAACACTTAAAACTACTAAAGCTCATAGAGGTATACAATTTAGAACTGCTAAAATGTTTTATGTTTAAATATAAAAACGGCACTTTATTAACGCTATATAAAAATTACTTTCAAAAAGTTAGAGATGCTCATTCCTATGGAACTGGAGCAGCAACAGGTGGTCTCTATTACCAATAACGATTAAAAACATCTTTTGGTCTTAATACACTCCAACACAATGGGGCAAAACTCTGGAATAATGTAGATGTTCAATAACTTCTTGTAGATCTTTATTGCAAATAATTAAATTGTACAAAAACTATTTAATCGAAAAGTACTCATAATGTGACATTTACAAAATAGTCCAGAGGATAATTGTTTAAAGAAATAACTTAATAGCTAAATATTGAATTTACAGAAAATTAGGAAATTTGCCCTTGATTGCTACGTTAAAATTGGAATAATATTAATTGCTTGTTAATTTTTTACCATGAGTTTTCTTTTTATTATGCAGAATATGAACGCGTTCTTTAAAAAGTTAAAGATGTGAAGCGAAGTAAATGAGCTTTCTGTTTTTGGAATACGTGGAAGGTTGTGTAATAAAATTAACTCAACAAAATTATTGTGAATTAGTGTATAAGCATGTCACATGATTGCTTTGTTTTATTGTTTTTGCTAGAACCCTGTGTCATATTCATGTTAATTTTTTGTTAGCCATTTATGTTTATACATGTAGTTTTGATATAAGCCGTTTTCTTGTTTGCCTTGTTGTGAGCTGATATTTTTATTTTTTGTTTGCCTTTTGTTTCGCATTTGCTTTGAGCTGATTTTTCGCTTGCTTTTTGTTTTGCTTTGCTTTGAACTGATTTATGATTTTCGTTTGCCTTTTGTTTTACCTTTGGATTGTTAGATATAAGATATTTACACTTTGACATTTTTTATTTGCTTTTTCATTTGCGTCTATCAAAAAATTCTGTTGTTAAAAAAGAAGCAGCTGAGTTAATGCCCATTGGTCGTTCGCTGCTCCTACTCAATTGTAATTGAAATATTCTACATCTATAATATTATAACGTGAATCGAATGTTGAAGAAATAAAATCGATTGAACTGAATTGAATATCCAAAACAAGAACAACAATGAACATGCACTCAAACTCTGGCGCTAAATCAACTATAACATTGCAAATCAAATCATTTATTTTTCATCCCAATAAGAATATGTAGAAAAACAGGTATAAGTTAAAAAAACGAACAAATGGGAAGGGGTGGCAAGTAATATTAATTATCGAATCAGCCACCCCAAACTGAGTATTAAATTAGTATTATGCAGTGCTGTAAATACATATTAGTTTTATATAAACTGAAGTATACACACACGCGCGCACGTGCACACACACACAAACTGTAACTATATGTACTGTAGTAATATTGAAAAGAAAGAAATTATTTCATTAAACTATGTACTTCATATGCCTGTGTCTTTCTATACATAAAATTTTTAAATTTTAACTAGGAAACGAAAATATAATTACCAGAAAATAACAAAATTGTTACATAATTTTGACGTAAATATGAATAATTCATTTCAAGTAGGGTAGGAAAAAAGAAGAAAATATAAGTTCTGTTTATGATATCAAGCAAATCCTGCTACAGATCAATATTAATTAATGATTCAATAAACTTAGAGAAAATAAAATAACATGCAATTTAATTTCATGCTCAAATGATCGTAAAAAGGTCATGCATAATCAATATCCCAAACTGTGGAAACAGTCAGTAACTAAATAAAAAAATATATTTAATTAATATAATTATATCATCAGATATATATTACTATATAAAGCAAAAATATAGAAAACATTCCATCATGCAGTTATAATTATCAGTTTACGATATGTAAAAAAATCAAACAACATACACAATCCTAACAAAAAAATTGTAAATACATTAATCAACTTAATTGTACTACTTTGAAAGATACTTTGAACCAATTTTAGGCCTTTGGATGCAATATATATCTTGCAGTGCCATATATTGCGGTTTATGTAAATTATGAATAATGAACAAACTCTTACATGATCATTACAAATAAATAGCATGCAGGTATTACTACTAAATGTCTGATTTCCTCTTTTAATGATTATCTGGCAGAAGTGATAGTGCATTGTGCCTCGCACCTATAGAAAAGTACCTTCCAGTTCCTGATTGGAGATGGTGCCGTGTAATCAGTAATCACCGTATGTTCAGCAATAATTGTAACCAGGAAAGTCACGAATTTTGATTCGATTCGAATTCGCTTTCTGGTAAAGAATGCTCACCTACATGCCTCTCCCCTAATAATCATTCAGTGGATGCCCGACTATCTGCTATAACTATGGACAAAGTGGCTGCCCTTGTGCCCCCTTATCTGTATTGCAATCATAAGTTTGCTCGTTTTGCAAGTTCGCGTTCCGTAATCCATGCGGTATGTACATGTTTCATATCCAGACTTAATCAAAGCCTTATTTGAGGACTGAATATTTAGGGATAAGGCAAGAATAATTTTAAATCACACCGCTAGATGAAATTATTTTGAGAGTGTCACTTGTAATATTTAGGATAATGTGCCAAAATCTGTATTTTGCTATGCTTGTAGTCTGTACATCATACCCATCGCATATGAAGCGCCCAAACTAATCCATAATATGCAATAATTTTATAAGAATGCAGAACAATTAACTAAATATACATTTCATCAACGATCTACTAGTGCTAGTGATTTTGCATGAGAACATACCATGCAGCACAGTATTGTAGAATGCATCTGGCTTCAGATGCTGATTGGCTGGTTAGCATTACTTGTTGAGAAGTAACACCAATCCCACGGCTGTTAAACGTGTTTTGCGTGGCCATAGCAGTGAAATAAACACACCCGGGTGACCGTGCTTAGTGCTGAGCTTGGGCAGCAGTCTAACGCCTTCCCATAGTGAAAGGGTTAAGTGCTAGTTGCACACGGCAAAAATTAGATGCTGCAGTTCTTTTGAGCCAAGCCATCTCACACACGACAGCTTTTGCCTCATGCATGACAGGTAAAACATACGTGAAAGGGTTAAGTGCTAGTTGCACACGGCAAAAATTAGATGCTGCAGTTCTTTTGAGGCAAGCCATCTCACACACGACAGCTTTTGCTTCATGCATGACAGGTAAAACATAGGCAAACGTACAAACAACAAAACAGTTGTGACTGGTGCTTCCACTTTTTCCTTTTGGTTTTTATTTACTTGGTACTTGATAGTTTGTACTTTTATGTACTCCAAAACACTTGAAGACACATTTTACCAGGCATGCAGTGATCCTGGCATACACACTTGTTCTAGTAGTCCAGAATTAATGCTTCAACAATACATCTTCTAGTCATATTTAATTGAGACCAACTTTAGGCTCTTGAAATTCGCTTATGATGTGTAACTTGCCAATACTACGAGCTCCATACAACAAGTAGAACAAATTTAATGGGACTTACGCGTACCATATATCAGTGGGAGTTAAAAACTTGGCAAATGGAATTTAACACTTCCAACTGCAAGTGTAAAGTCATTCATGTGCAACAATCATCATCAGTAATTAATTCAACAACACTAATTTACTAGCAGTTGACGCAGAAGTAGACTTACAACAGATCACTGATGCCAGTCTCACCTTCTTCAGCCATATTGTTAGCAAAATGAAGAACAGCAGTCAGCTTGTCGGACTCGTATCAAACACAATCACCTCAAGACATCTGATGTCATACTACCTCTTTATATGTCTGTGGCAATGACCCCTAGAAGTTTTAGGAGCATGGGTAAAAAATTCCTTTCTATCTAAGTCATTATCGCTATGAATAATATTATAATTATTTGTTCACTGTTTTGTAACTATTTTGTTACACAACCAGTCTTGTTACATGTTCACTGTTGTGGTAAGTAGCTTACAAATTATGGGTGTGCAATTTTCTTCTTAAATATGAAGCATGGGAATAGCTCACGTGAGAAATTACATCAATTATTCGAAGCGTGACTGGCATCTCTTTACAGATAGGCCCTAACAGACCTTAGTACCTTACCTTCAATACTGTCCAAAAGTTGGGACATTCACACAAAACTCAGAATCATGTCATTGTACAAGTTGGCACTGAGTTGTGATTGCAAATGCCTTACATGATCTTTGCTACCACCAAACCCAACACAAATACTTTTCACAATCGAGTGCAAATAGACAGAACTAGAAGTTTGGCTGTTGGAGCACAACGGCTTCAGTATATTTGAAGAATTAGTCGTGACAGTAAAGGTAGAGATCACCTTTAAACCAGATGTTAAACTACAGTCGTATATCAGTTGCCTCTCTTGGAAAGACCCAAGGCAAATGGGATTTAGATGCTGGTGAGGAACGGTAATAGAAATTTAGCACTTCAAGATACTTCCATGCTATGTTGTTCTCAGGTTGTGGCTGCACCTAGAAAAGAAGCTTTTCGGAGACCCACTTCTGTCGACTTACAAGCACTTAAGAAGGCACCTTACTAACAAAATCATCACATATCTTTCCCATGTTGTCAGCAATTCATTCGTCAGTGATACCAGCTTTCACAAAGGTGTGTGAGCTAAATGCTTGGATTGGGTATTATACTTGCCACTTATTAAATATGTGACGTATTAAGTCTAGCTGCTACAGTCATAATTTACTAATGGTGTCAATAACGATTTATACAAAAGGTCCCTTAAGGCTTTCATGCCTCCGGTGACTAATATACCAAATGTTATGATCATATAGCAATTTGAAGATTTTGTGCAGAAAACAAGATATTCAATGGTATTTGGAAAGTAGTTTCTGGTATGCAGTGAACTATATTACAATCTGCTTCGCATAACAAAATGTATTCCAGTAACAAAATGTGTTTAATCCTTATGAATTCCACTTTGCACATATTAAGAGAAATGTGTAGTATTCACAATGACATTTCATGGTATTAAACCTACTTTTTAATGGGTTTGTTATTTGTAGATCTCATACATTGAATGAAGTAACTTTTTAAAATAGCTTTGAAACAGCATTAGTTTTTAACAATGAATTATAATGTTTTGGCACTGCAGCTTTCTAGGTGTTGACAGATTAAATTGTCTAGTCAATAGATTTAGCCACTATCGTTAGTTTGCTAATATTCAGTCTCGTGTTTGTCACTGTTTGAGTTGTGAGCCACCTTATTCATTTTTTTCTTGCTAAGACATCACATGCTTTTATTTCAGATTTTAAGACATGGCCTCTGCAAAGATTTCTAGCATTTTCAGACCTGGACTCTTTCGAAATAAAGTTGCTATTGTTACAGGGGGAGCAACAGGAATAGGGAAGGCGATAACTCAAGAATTATTGTATTTGGGTGAGTTGTGATAGCTAGCATGAATTTTCATCCTTCAATACTCTTTTGTCAACAGCTTCTTATGCTAAAACCTGCCTGCCTGTTAGTTATTGTAGTTTTAGTATAACATGCACAAGAGCATCGTCATGCATAGTTTTAGGTGACAAATTTGTCTTCACTGGGTATGCATAACTGAGCTTCTAAAGTGGCTAACACATGCACACTACTAAAATTGGTAGTACGTGTACATTTAGTACCCTCTGATCATATAGCGTAAAGTCATGAACTAACAAAAACGACTTTAGAACTGAGGAATAAAGGTTTTCATTTATTATGCTAAACACTTCGACAGAGAAAACAGTTTGTTTGCTAGTCCAAAACAAAGTACAATGACAAAGTTATGGTTCACTTTGTGCTAGACTTTAAAGGCAGTACATCTATCTCCAGACTTTAGAGGCAGTACATCTGTCTCCGCTTTGCCTCTAGTCTGTCTGTTCACTGCCTCACACTTTTTTTTAAATGCCTGAATTGTGTTTTTTTATACTAGCTACCTAGCGCTAAATACAAAAAACTTAGGTGAATATACTCTAGGACATGACGTTTTATAATGATCTGACCTGGCACAGCTTAACGGAAATAATGACTTAGGGTCATATTCCCAAAGAGAAAAAAGTTTAAATGCAAACACAAAACATTCAAAATTTTTCTAGGAAAAAGCAATAACCCTGTAGCAGTATTACTGTTTCAATCTCCTTTGTGAAATTTTTGTTGCCTCCCCAACAATACTATAATATGGGTATGAGATTTAGTCTTTGTCAGAATTTCACAATGGGCAGAACTATTACCTTGGCATTTGCTGTAATGTTAGAGCCTGATATTATGATAAAAAACTAATAATTGGAGAGAGAGAGAGAGAGAGAGAGAGAAAGAGAGAGGGAGGGAGGGAGAGAGAGAGATTTGATTTGATTTACTTCTTTATTTAAAACTTTCGTTCATATCATATTAGTACAACATTAAAAATATATACAATGAAAATATAAGTAAATAAACACACAAGCACACAAAGTAAGCAACATTACAAATAATAATAATAATAATAACATTTCGCATTGGCTTCAATCATTATATCAATGAGTATCAACAATGTAAAAATTAAGCATACAATATCCTTCTCCAAATCTTTCTTATACTGGAAGTAAATAAAGTATCACTACCGAATATCGTTCTACATAACAAGTTTTCACCGTTTGAAATTCTAGTATTCAGGCTGTAAATGCTTTTCCTTTAAGGAACATCAAAGTACACTAATTTATGCATCACAGAAATGTCCCTGGCACTGTGATCGAACTGATAATTGAAAAATTTTCGCATTGATTTATTATGAGCAACCTTAAGTTTCTTCAGATTATAATTATGAAAATGCCGCCAGGTGGCTATACAGTAGCAGCTATTACGATAAGTATTACAGCATTGGTGCAATAGTAAAATTTACGGCATAGCTTATTTGCTGGAGAGTAATAAATGCCTAGTTGTCGTATGATATCTAGATCGTCCCTGTTGTCCCTAGAAATGAAGTGACCAAGATATTTTTCATTATCACAAGGCTCAATAACAGATCCAGCTAACTTAACTGTTCCGAACTCAAAGTTGCTCATAATGGAAGACGTTATAGTCAGAAGCTTAGTTTTGTCAATATTAATTAAAATATCAAATTTTGCTGCATAATCAACATATATATCACATAATTTCATCAGAGTAGTTATCGTGGTACTTAATAGGCAAATATCGTCAGCGTATGTCAAATGATTGCAATAAATATCTGCAATTTGACATCCAACATTACTAGAGGCTAGATTTTCATTCCTAATTGGCTAAGTTCTCTAAAGTAGAAGTTAAACAGAAGAGGGGACATCTTTCCTCCCTGCCATACACCATTGCCAACTTTAAAAATCTCAGAGTTATAATTGCCTCATCTCACCAGCATGCCTTGATGGGTATAATAGAAAACAAGTAAACGAACAACAACATTTCGCATCTCAGTTTCAATGAGTTTTAAAAACAGTTTAAAATAATTAATTCTATCGAAGGCTTTGGAGGCATCTAAAAACATTATATGTACAGTACTCTGGCAGTCCATATAATAGTCTAATACTTCTTTTAACATGTTAATACATAACTCAGTACCCAAATTCTCTACATAACCAAACTGGTTGGGTTTGGCAGGTAAACAATCAGCATAACGAGTCAATACTACAATTTCTAAAAGTTTACTAAAGACCGAAGATAAAGCGATGGGTCTGAAGTTATTTCTGTCTGTTATATCTCTATTTTTGTCTTTAATAAGTGGCACAATTACTGATAACATTAGTGAGTCTGGTAAGAAACAATGAGTGATACAAAAGTTATAAAACAATGCAAACAAAACTGGTAACACATGAGAGGCATATCTAAAATGCTGTGACTTGAGACTGTCTAGTCCAGCTGACCTATTTAATGCTAGCTTTTTAATGGCTTGCTGTACCTCAGCTCCCATAAATTTGTTAATTTCATTGACGTTTCCAGACAGTGCTTCATGTAATTTATTGGCAAGATTGCTGTTACCAACAGAGTTAAGAAGATTCTGATAATGATCACCCCACATGTCACGAATTGCCTTTTCGCCTACTATGTCGCCAATTTTTGGTGGAAGTGGCATTTTTGAATTAGTTTCTTTTTTGATCTGAGCCCAGAACTGATATGAGCTGCAGTTTATAAGTCTATATGCAGTTTTATCAGCAATAATGCTTTGTTCTTGGCACTTACATTCGCGGAAAGCTTGTTTAAATTGTGCGCGTGCACGAAACACAATCTTGGCTAAATGTCCAAAACGAGGTTTGCTGTTCAAGTACTAGTTACGGTAGCATTGGCACAGAAAATATGCTTATCAACAACAAGCTCATTCCAACCAGGAATTATTTTCTTTTTGATTGGTTGTTTGCTGCCTGGAATAGTGCAATTTGCAGCATAACTGAGTATCCATACTATATTGTCATAGTATTCTGTAAGCTGCAATTTATGATTGGTGTTGTGGCACTTTATATCTTCGCAAAGAAGTGAGTCATATGGTACTGCAAGTTTAGACAACAAATCTTGCGTCATTAAAGTCTAATCGAGCAGCTGGTTGCTGTTAGCTTTATCCCAATCTACCTGATGCCGCGGTAAACTTTTAGTGGACTTATAGGGTACAGCGCCATCGCAGACATCAGCAGCAGTAATGAAATTGCCATTAGTAGAGGCGGATATCATGTTTTCCGTATTAATATTCATTAACATAGGCATTTGATCAGAAGTTGTAATATCATAATTTACACTAATTGATCTAATTAATGTATCAGCAGCTTCGGTACTGACCACGTGATCTAGCTAGTGTTATGGGCTACACTAACAAATGTAAAGGCAGTTGGGCAGCCTACTAATATCAGATAGCACATAATTATCGACGCTACAAATATGATTTAATTCTGCAAATTTTGCCTAGACGGATGTGAATTAAAATCACCAATACAGTAAATATAACTAGAGACAGTGTCTTCTATAATGGAACTGAGGTTACCTAAACATTGTCTAAATTCATCTCTGTTATCATCAGATTCATAGGGAAAGTAGACATTAAAAATTGTTACAGGCATTAATTTATCTTGAAATATTAAATATATACCCATAATCCTATACTGATTATCATTGATAGTATTTTCCACTCCACGGAAAGATCCTTCCTCCACAAGATACCCAGTCCGCCTTGTGGCCTTCCCTTGGGCATTCCAGTAGATGGATCAGTAGGTGATACACCACGACCGTAGAAATTTTGGTGGAAATATGACAGGTAATCCAGTTCTTGTTTAGGCAGCATTGTCTCTTGAAGACAAATTACGTCACTGGTTTTACATAGTTCATGCAGAATGTACTGAGATTTTCGATGCATAATAGAGTTGCAATTGTAGCTGGCCACTCGAATAGTTTGTACTGTTGTTGGGTGGTTCATACTGCACGTTAAATTTTGTCCACAGTGGAAGCTATGGAACTCGTAGAACCTCAGGACTGCATTTTTGACTGTTCTAAAGCTGAGTTCACATGCAATGTTGTAGTACTGATAGGCTTGTTCAATCCAGGTGTTTGTCTCATGTCGCCACTAGATGTTGCTGTCTTACTAGCTTTCTTTGATAAAGCGATTTTTGCAGGGTAATGTGTTTTCAGTAGCACTGAAGAGAGAGAGAGAGAGAGAGAGAGAGAGAGAGAGGGAGGGGGAGGGAGGGAGGGAGGGAGGGAGAGAGAGAGAGAGAGAGAGAGAGAGGGGGGAGGGGGCGAGGGAGGGGGTAGGGGGAGGCAGAGGGAGGGAGAGAGAGAATTTGACGTGTACACTTAATCGGTTTGGCTTTAGTTTCAAAGGGCTGTTTACTTTTTTCAGTTCCTTTGGAAATTGCTTTTTTAAAGGTCACTTAGGGTCAGAGTTGTAGTACTCCAAGTCTCATTTTAATTCCATGTTCAATTGGCATTTGTTGGCTGACGTCATGTTTATACATTATGCTTAAAGTGGAATGCTTAAAGTCCCTAGGTTCACCAGTTATATTTGCATCTACGCTCAGTTAAAAACTTTTATGTGTTATTACGATGTTAAAACCTACACTTGACAGTGCATCAGAAAAATTCAAAATCCATCATATACAGCTTTTTTAACAGCAGCCTAATCCGAGTATTTAGTTATCCAGCTACTAGTGTGCTTGTTAATTGAGTGGGTTCTGAAGACCCCTGAGTGGTTTGCTAGTAAAACCACACAGTGCTCGGTTGATTAAATTTTGGATGTCATTGACTTAAAAAGCAATTTGGAGTTGACCACATAAATATGACTCGAGTCTTAACTTGAGCTTGGAATAAAAGAACTGGAGAATCAACTTGCACTTGGCATAATGACTTCGAGTTGGGCGACAGTGACTTGAGACTTGACTCGGACTTGAACCCCCAAGAACTTGAGACTGGACTTGGAGTTGAGCTGAAATACTTAACCACTATGTGGGTATACTGCATTTTCATACCTTTCTTTGTGTATATAGCATTTTCAGCAGTTTTTGGCACCTTGTTAATCACTATTACTGTATTCATCACTTTTTATTCTCCAGAAGGCAAGCTGCTTTCTGGACAATCATCACAAAATATTTACCCTCCTAATTTTTATTTCATATATCACACAATAACTTTTTAGGTTTCAATATCACATACAGGTGACCAATGATATGTCAATATGCAGTATTTTTATTTTATTATTAACAGGTTGCAAGGTGGTTATAGCATCGAGAAATGAAGATCGTTTACAGCAAGCTGCTTCCGATATGAGCAAGCTCTTACCACAAGGTGGCAGTGCAGAAGTAGTTGCTGTGCCATGCAATGTCAGAAAAGAAGATCAGGTAGGAGCATAATTTCAATATAGGAAAGTTTTTGCTGCCGATAACTAGTTTTTGGGCTGTCTGTATAATTTCATTTATGATTGTATGATCTTTTCACACAAACTCTTTCGTTTAATTTATGTTTTTTAAACTTAATAATGTTTCTAGATAAATTTGAAAGTTATTAGTCACAAATTAGTAAATTACTATATCTGAAATGAAATTATGGATTACTGTGCCTTCTAGTTTATTTAAAGTGCACAATTTTACTGGTGAATTATTTATGTGTCAAATCCTGTTAGAAGTATTTCAGTTCTTTCTATTTTAACTGCACTTAGGTACAAAATTTGATGAAGACTACTGTAGAAAAGTTTGGTAAACTTGATTTTCTTGTGAATAATGGAGGCGGTCAATACATGACCACGGCTGAAGATATTAAACTGAAAGGCTGGAATGCTGTAGTTGAAACCAACTTAACTGGCACATTCTTATGCTGTAGAGAAGGTATGTATGCATAGATACTAGATTAAAATTGATTACTTTTAATACATATGCTGGTTGTTATTTCACAGTTTTTTTCCATAAAAAGTATATCATGCTGTTTGGTGAGAACTTTGGTCTTAACTGTAACTGTTGGTCTTCATGGTGAAAGATGAAAAAACTTTTTTGCTTAGATAGGCAGAATCTTAAAGGAATATGAAGATATTACATTGCTTATATTGTACGAGAGTTAAACTAGATTATGTATTATTGAATAGCATCTAATTTGCACAAGACTTATGCTTTGTTTTGATAAACTGCAGAAAAATAATGCAGTACATGTATTTTCTTATATAATAAGATGTTTTATGATTTTTGTATTATAATTCCATGTTCTCTTTTTGTTTTCTCAGTGCATTTTGATATTAGTTGCTTGCATTTTGTACAAACTGGAAAGTTTAATGTTTTTTGTCTGGGAATAATATAATTATCAATATTCTACATGTGTTTACATTATCAGCACACTGCTGTTTAGATCAAGTGCATTTTTCAAATTAATGAGACGTTCCTTTTTTCTTAAGTGCTTAATAAATTATTCCTAATAAAATAATTGAAAGAACAGGTTGCGTTTTGTTAATAATATTGTAGTGTTCAGGCATTAATAGAAAATATACCCAGCAATAAAATTATATGTACATATAAATAGGAATTTCTTGTTGTACCTTGCATGAAATGCTCTACATCTGATATTAGTGTTCGAATTCTTGCATCTGTTCCTTGTGGTTCATTTTCACTGATTGAATCACTAATGATTGGATTTCCTGTTTGATTGTATGAGTTGCAGTTCACTTAGTTTTTGTGGGTGGCTCACTGTAACCTGTTCCCAAACCAGTCCACCCGAGTTTTCTAAATTTTGTCCATCTGTCTTGTACAAAAAGCATTCCTACTGTAACACGGCTTCAAGAGAATCCTGCAAAAAATTCTATATGACTTTTGAAAGGTGAGGTTTTAGAAACACCTCTGTCATAAGAAATTCTGATCAGGTCGTTTCAAATTCTACGCTGAAAAGACTATAAATTGGATACAGGCAAGTGGTAACTGTGCAGTTCTAAGTTTTATTTGGGGTAATTTTTCTATGGGTTCTATAAGCATTTATAGCCATATTGCTGTTGCATCATCAAATATTCACAGCTTATTATGTGAATATTGCCTATGAGACTAATATTATAATACCACGCTAAAAGGTCAATGTCTATTGTAGGGCTGCCAAAGGAATATTATTTGAATTAGTCCTTAAAAACTTCCATCATAGCTGCATTGTAACCTGTTATTGGGCCTTCTATTACCTGTAATAGTATTTTGTGCTAGTGGCTTAAAAGTAAAAAAGCGACATGACAATAAATTTTATCATGATAAACTGCCCATACTTAATTGAAAAAGCTAAGCAGAAAAATTAAGGCTGCCTTGTTAAATGTGCACTATACGAGGACCTAAACCATTTAACTGGATGTGCCTAAACAGTGTGTCTGCCATTCTCCAATAAACATTTTTACCATCTGGTATATTTGTAATAGTATTAAGCAGAAAAAATAATGTGGATAAATTGAAGCAGCCTAATTGCTCTGAAAGCTGAAGATATTGTGTTAGCAGTAACTTGCTGATATGCTTTCAGCATTTGATGCATGGATGGGTAAACATGGTGGATCAATTGTAACCATCATAACTGACATGTGGAGAGGAATGTTCTACATGGCGTAAGTTGCTAGTCTAACAGTTCCTCATATTTAAATACGTAACAAGTCAACAGTTTCAGTACCAGATCTCATTATATTCTTGCCACACTTATTTTGTGATGTAACTGTGTCACTTGGGACTGTAACTTTGTATAGTAAGTTTTGCAATCATAAGTAGTTATTTCTGCCATCAATTCACTTCACTACTTATTTCCAACAGATATTTGTTTAGCACAGTCATTACGGCACTTGAAATATAAAAGAACCATAAATACAATTAAATGAAATCAATGAGTCTTGAAACCTTTTGCATGTTTCAAAACTTGCAATCTGCTAAATAACGAATAAAATTTTTGAGCAGCAAAACAAGCTAAAAGTTAGCAAAAGAAAGGTATATCCAGTCTAATGCACTTATGGTGTGAACTTTAGCAAACCAATCTCACCTCAGTGGCTTGTGATTAAGCAGCTGTAATCTATCTGTAAATGTTGTGTAGGATATGTTGCTGTAGCTGTGGCTTTCTGAGGAGATTACTTCTCTGTAGTTGTTCTGTCAAGTCAATTGCAGTTTCTTTGGAGAATGTTAATTGTTTATTCTAGATACATGAGATTAAAAATAGCATTTTAAAAAATCATTTTAGTACAAAACAAAATATAGGCACCGAATGGGTAGTGAACTGAAAGCAGCAGTGTGCTGACAATGTTAAAATTAATTACTTTTAACCTGCTCAATATATTATGACATTATTATTTTGTTTGTCTCACCTGTGAAGCATACAGTACTTGGTTTGGAGCAAATGGTGGTTCGGTGGTTACTATAATAGCTAATATTTTCAGAGGCATGTCCGGAATGTCGTAAGTTGATTAAGTATTAATTGTGTTTGTTCAAAAATTAAATTATTGGGTTCTAATGATTATACATACTGCAGAAGACACTTCCTAAATAATAATATCAGGTACATATTTAGAATCAAGCAAAAGATGGGTTGCTCTTTTATTTATTTTGAATTGCTGATTCGTTTTCGGTTTATTTGCTAGTTCCTAAGATGCAAGTAGCAGGATTGGTTAACCATTAAACTTTATTATTATTTGATTAGAAACCAGATTTTTCTGCATGTGTGCTTGACAGTGATGGTTTAATAATAGTTTTATGTAGTGGTAACTGCAATATATATATACAAGTAAAGGTATTGATATGCATATTAGTCAGTGAAGTTTTTGTAGGGGTATCTAAAATTAAAATTTTTAAATCCTAAATTTCTTGTTGTTTTTGTAACCATTTTGCTTTTCTGCTGATTTTGAAGACAAAAATCACTGCACAACAGTGGATAAAATTTGCAGTAGGTAGAATTGAATTAGTTTGCTTTGTGACAGTTGTAACTGTAGTGTATATTTTAGGTGCTGCCATCTATTGACTAATCACTTTAACATTTTACTAGTTAAACTCACCCCTAGTACAATTGCTCGGTCCAGTGAATATGCAAACTCACTGGATCTCCCCTATTTTTACTGTAATGGTATTTGTGAAGCCAAGTTTTGCATAGTCCTCTACCTATATATACTGGCTGGATTTCACTTCTAGCCACTGTCTCTCTGTCACGCTCTCAGTGACATGCAGTCATGTTACACACTGTCTAACTCAAACTCTCAGTGCAGTGCAGCAGTTGTGATCTTCATTTTACTTGTGTATTTTACTGTGTATTTAGTATAATAAACGGTTTCAGTTTTTGTGCAGATATGCAATATAGTGTTCATTCGTTTTCTATAAGTGTTCAACTTCAACTTCATACATGACTTTCACATATGGTCCTTCGAGCTGGATACGAGCCCAGACAGCGCACAGGGATAACCACACAGGACTTCTACTTCTGTTGTCAACATGACGGAGCAAGTGGAGAAAACTAAACGAGTTCGACGAGCTCTGAGATCTTCAGTTACTAAGGCTACCAACTTATTATCTGACGAGCTAGATCAAGAGATTCCTAGGAAGGAAGAGGTAAGCCTTCTCTTATCACTTGTTACTGAAAGGGCAGAGCGTCTGTTTGAAGCAGACAACAGCATCTTGTCACAGTTGTTAGACGCTGGTGCCGAACAGGAATCACTCGACGAGGAAGTCGAATCTGTTGATGAGTACAAATGGCGAATTACACGTGAATTACATCAAGCCAATCAGTTTCTTGGCCCTGTTTCCTCAGCTGACCATCCTACCACTGGTCCTGCCGCAGGCGCCAGTCGAGCTGACACTCTCTCTGACAATTCACTTGCTCGCTCAGCGGCTTTTACTCGTTTACCTAAGCTGATACTGCGGAAATTTGATGGCCAGATTTTGGAATGGCTGGCGTTCTGGGAGCAGTTTGATGCTGCTGTTCATTCTCATGAGCATTTAGCACCTGTGCAGAAGTTCACTCACTTGAAGGGTCAACTATGCGGTGAGGCTGCACAGCCATAGCCGGGTTACCTCTTTCCTCGGCTAACTATGCTACTGCCATTCAACTACTTGAGCGTCGGTTTGGGCGCAAAGAAGTTCTAATAAGTGCACATATGTCAGCACTTCTTCGATTGCAACCATGCACTTCTCTTGATGCGAAGCCACTTCGTAAAGTGCTTGACGAGCTTGAGACTAACGTACGGGGTCTCGAAGCCCTACATGTCACTTCGGATTCTTATGGTCGGTTACTAATACCGGTCCTGTTGTCTCGTATTCCTTCACATCTTCGTCTCCAATGGGCAAAGAAGGATGCGGATGAAGAAGGTACAGTCAAGGAGCTTATGGAGTTTCTCAGAGATGACATCCAAGCTCGTGAGCGTGTCAGAGAAGTCAACTACTTCGTCGAGAAGCCTCCTCAACCAACTGTGAAACAGTGTTCTGGTAAACGTTCTACATTTCTGACAAGGGGCACCAATAACACCAAGTTGTGTTATTGTGTGGCGATTCGTGCAGAACCCCTTTCCATTGTCGGAAGTTCTTAGACTTGTCCGTTGACGCTCGACAGAAGCTCATCAGGGACAGACACTTGTGTTTCAATTGTTTACAGTCACATCGACTACAACAGTGCACATCCAAGCATGTGTGTAAAGAATGTGGTTCCTTGCACCATACACTGCTGCATCGTGTTTCTTCAAACAGTGCATTCAGCGGAATTTCTCCTGGTGTTGTTTGTGATACGCCTTCTTCTAAACTCAACTGCATGGTGAAAACTACCAGCAATGGTCACCGCACCGTTCTACAAACAGTTCTTGTCCACATGGATGGAATCGATCGTCCTGTTCGTCTACTCCTAGATAGTGGATCGGAAGAGACTTACATTAGCGAGGCGCTCAGTCCACAAATTCAATGCAAATGGGCCACTCAACGTAAGTTGTTTCAAGTTCAAACTTTTGGTGAGAAGAATACTCAATTAACTGGCAGAAATATGAGTTCAAACTTCGTAGTATGTATAATGATCAATGGTATTTTATAAATTGTTGGGTTGTTCCATTCATATGTTCACCCCTTCAGGGTGTTGAATTATCTTGCTTAACTATGTTACCACAAGGTTTAGATTATGCTGATGATTACAGTCAATTACAATTACCTATTGATGTATTGGTTGGTAATGATGCCCTTCCATACATCTTTACCCCTAATGCACCCATTTTCCACTTCAATCTTATGCTGATTCCTACCATCTTTGGTTGGACCTTGAGTGGTTGTGTTCCCAACTCCCTGTCACAACATTCCTCCTTAGTTCCTCTTGTATGCACTTTGTACTCTAGGAATGCAGATGCCAATATCTGTGAATCTTGGTGGCAGTTGGAGTCTATGAACATCTATCCTGACTCGGAAAAGGACGAGTTTCCTTTATCCATCAAACACATTGATGGTCGATACGAGACTACTTTGCCATGGGCTGGGTTCGAACGTCCACAGTTCACGAAGCAGCAAGCCTTGGCACATAGTCCAACTTTCTACAGGTTGCCACTAGAATGGCAACATCGATACAGAGACTCTTTAAAAGAGTGGCAAAGCCTTGGGATCATTGAAGACGCACCTGACACAGATGGTGGCAATTTCCTGCCCCATCATAGTCTCATCCAAGGAACAAAGTTATGAGTTGTTTTCAACGGCTCAGCAAAGCCTACTATTGGCCTTAGCATCACCGATTGTCTGGTAACCGGTCCCAACATGCTCAGCGACCTTTTAGCCATTCTGGTACGTTTCCGCAGTTACCAAATTGGTCTAATTGCTGATATCGAGAAAGCCTTCCTGATGATTGGAATCTCGCCTCCTGATCGAGAGTTTCTCAAATTCATTTGGGACCTGGACGGCAAACAGCATGTCAGCAGATTTGCCAGACTTCCCTTCGGGCTTTCTGCAAGCCCAGCCATTCTCCATGCCATCATTGCGATGCATCTGGACAGCCTACCTGTGACTTCAACAGTCACCTCTCTTAGGCACAACATGTACGTCGACAATCTCGTATCTGGTTGCGACTACGAATCCGACATCGATTCATTCAAATCCGAAGCTATTCAAGCCTTCGCCAGTGCCGGCATTAACCTTCGTGCTTGGCAGACTTCTTCCTCTTCTACAAGAGAACGGTGGGAGTGTAACACTGATGACTTTACCAAAGTTTTCGGTCTCAGTTGGTGCCATCAATCTGATACCATAGCCGCCAGCCTGAGGCTTTCATCTGAACCTCCCATCACTAAGCGTCAAATGCTAGCCGAAATCTCCAAGATTTTCGATCCTCTGGGATTTATTTCCCCCTTCACCATACGTCTCAGGATTCTCTTTCAGTCACTCTGGAGAGAGTCACTCGACTGGGAAGATGAACTACCTTCCAGTATTGCTGTACAATGGGGTCGTTTCATTGAGGAAACTCAGCAACACGAATCCCGGTTACACTTTCCTAGATACGTACCAATGACTTCACACTCTGAACTTCACATCTTTTGTGATTCTAGTGAGGCAGCTTATGCAGCTATTGCTTATGTCAGGACAGACACAAATGTCGACTTACTAATGTCGAAAGGCAAACTAGGGGCTCGTCTAGGGACTTACATCCAGCAGCATGTACCAGTCCTATCATCATGTATCAGACATTTCTATTCGGACTCAATGGTAACACTTGGATGGATACGAAGTATGCCTAAAGAGTGTTCGTGAGGAATCGAGTTCGTGAGATCCACACACTCTCGCAAGCCAGCGAGTGGTCTCATGTACCTAGTTCGCAGAATCCCGCAGACCTGCCAACTCGAGGTTGTAAGCTACTCTACTTGCAACACCTGGACCTTTGGAGACATGGTCCACCTTTTTCTCACACACAGGGAGGAGTCGGACTACTCTGTCTGCGAACAGAAGTCCTCCACTTTGTTTACTGCAGCAACTCCTCTTACAGACTCAGAGAAGACACCACTTTTTCCTGTTGATAGATGGTCTTCCTTTCAGCGAGCTATAAATGTAACCCCTTATGTGCTCAGATTCGTTCATAATTCGCGACTCATCAAGCCAAATCGCGTCGGCAGACCACTTACGCCACACGAGAGAGTCAAGGCGATAAACGCTCTTCTTAGAGACAGTCAGTATGTTTACAACTCTGCCGACATACTTAGCTTGCAAAGAGATGGAGACATCGTCTCACCATCAGCACTCATCTTTGGTCCAGATGGAGGAACGAGTACCTTCTATCCTTACGACAATGGAGAACCAAGTCAAGATCTCCAGCTATTCCTAAAGAAGGAGACATCGTTCTCGTCCATGCCAAGCTTCTACCTCGGTGGCGCTGGCCACTAGGGAGGATCGAATCGCTGATTCCCGGTCGAGACGGAAAACCACGAGCAGCCTACATCAGGAGTGACGGACGCCTTAGTCTCCGTCCCCTTTGTCTCCTCTACCCCTTAGAATGCACCTGATCCCTCTAATGACATACCTCCCAATCTTGCAGTATTTCATTTATTATTGCTTCACTGTATTGTATTGAATTGTATTGAAACTCTAATCTTTTCATTTCAAGGTGGGAGGATGTGAAAGTTGTAACTGTATATCAGGGGTGTGCAAATTACCTGACTAGGCGGGCCACATTAAACTTTCCCGCAATACCTGCGGGCCGCATACAGTTTGGTCAAGGAGCCAAGATCAGAAATACCTAATAGTGATTTTTTTGCATCCGATATGCGCGCATAATTACTACTATGGTATACTGAGGAAAGTATTCTAGAAGTTATTAAAATTTATATTAAAACCACAGATTTCAACTTTCATGTCACATAGTGGTGATTTTATTGCAATGCACATTGTAGTACAGTGCGTATTAATGTGACTCATGGTGCCGATCTTTGTGTGCTACAATTTTGTCAAGATTTGCCGGAATTGATGACGTTGAAACTCTCAAACCTTTCTCCAGGTGTTCATCGGTTAGCACAGAGCGGAATGGAGACTTCATAATCCCCATTCTTGAGAAGAACTGCTCACAAACGTAGGTGGAGCCAAACAATGCCATATTTTTTGCGACAAATTTATGCAGATGAGGAAACAAAGCCTCCTTCAAGTGCTTTCTGTAGAAGTCCCCAATGTGAACACTATCCTGGAAATGTGCCTTCAGATCTTCACGCTCTTGTAATTCAATCAGTTCCATTTGAAGCTCTGTAGGTGCGCCATCGACATCAGCATGGAAGGGCGCGGTGAAGATTTTCATGGAATCATCATGTCTTTTGAAATCTTCGAATCTCAATTGGAACTCATTCTGTAGTTTCTGAAACTGCTTACTAAACTCTGCTGCTTTCCCACAACACATTCCAACTTGCTTGAGAGAGGGAAAATGAGCAAGGTCATTGTTTTCCATCTGTCGTATCCACAGTTTCATCTTGTTTTGAAATGACTTGATGTGTCCATACATCTCATTTACGTACTGACCTCTTTTTTGTAGCTTAGTATTCAGTTCGTTCAAATGTTGTCACATCTACGATGAAGCCAAGATCACACACCCACACTTTATCATCCAGTTCAGATGCGTCGTTACATCTACGATGAAGCCAAGATCACACACCCACACTTTATCATCCAGTTCTTCCATTGGATTTCCCTTCAGCTCTAGAAACATCTTTATCTCCTCTCTTAGATCAAAGAAGCGTTTGAGCATCTTCCCCTTGCTTAACCAACGAACTTCCGAGAAGTAGACGATGTCCTGATGATCTGCTTCTAAATCAGTGAGAAACTGCTGGAATTGTCGATGATTCCATCCTCTGGCTTTGATGAAATTGATAGCTCGTACGACTGGACCAATAACATGTTTGTAGACGAAGGCTTTTGCCGCCAAGTTTTCTTGGTGAATTATACAGTGAAATACTACAAGTTCTTCTGAGTTCAGATTTCTCTCTTTCATTTCCGATTTAATTTGTCCCACAAGGCCTGTATTTTCTCCCGACATTGCAGGTGCACCATCTGTAGCCATACCACAAAGGGTGCTCCAGTCAAGATCGAAGCGCCCAAATGCCTCTTTCACTTCAAGAAAAAGATCAGCCCCAGTAGTGGTACCTTTCATAGATTGAAGAGACAACATTTCTTCAACCTCATTTAGGCCTTTGTCTGCGCCTTTTATAAATATGGCCAGTTGAGCTGTATCTTTGCGATCGGTACTCTCGTCTATAGCGAAACTCCACGCAATAAACTTACTCGTTTTATCTTTCAGTGTTTCACATATGTCTTCTGCCATATCATCAATTCTTCTCGCAACTGTCCATCGGGATAAGCTTATCTTCTCAAAGTCTTTTGCCTTTTCTGGACACAGAACAGATGACACTTCACTGAGACATTCTTTCACAAAATCGCCGTCGGAATATGGTTTCATACGCTTGGCAATTTGGTACGAAACCACATAGCTAGCTCGTACTATGTTTTCTCCTTTCCCTCGTAACTTGTGAAACATACCTTGCTGACCACAGAGGACGCTTCTTAATTTCTTGATTTTCTCTGCTCTCTTATCTCCTTCTAAATTTCCATACTTTCCATCTTTGTGTTTTGCTTCATAGTGCCTCTTCAAGTTGTATTCTTTTAGGACACTAACATTATCGCCACAAATGAGACATGTCGGTTTACCTTTTTGTTCAATAAAGAAATAATCATTCATCCATCTGTCTTGAAACACTCGACGCTCTTCTTCGATTTTTCTCTTTTTTTTATCCATGTACAATTTTATTTATAATTTATTTTGTAAAATAACTAAGTGAAAAAATTCTGCCTATTTTTACCAAGAAGACGACTGAGCTGATCTGCCGGCCTGATAATAGAAGCATAGTGATTGGCTGGTTGGTATTTCTATCAGCCAATCAGATTGCTTCTCACAATTATTGCATGTTTGAGCGTTTCAATGGCGGCTTCAGTGATAGTTTGTCATGTTCTGTGATTTTACGTCGTGTTTTGTGTTCTACGTAAGTATCGTAAAATTTCATCATGTCCGACAGTGTCAATCGTCTCGTAAGAGTTCACCATTAGAACTGCGATCATGGCATGGACTTTAGTTAGAAACATCTTCCTAATACTTGCGACTCAATTCATCGCCCGGGCCGCACTTTCATTAGGTTGACAAACCTCTTCGCGGGCCGCACAAGATCTGTCAGCGGGCCGCAAGCGGCCCGCGGGGCGCAGTTTGCACACCCCTGCTGTATATTTTAGGTGCTGCCATCTATTGACTAATCACTTTAACATTTTACTAGTTAAACTCACCCCTAGTACAATTGCTCGGTCCAGTGAATATGCAAACTCACTGGATCTCCCCTATTTTTACTGTAATGGTATTTGTGAAGCCAAGTTTTGCATAGTCCTCTACCTATATATACTGGCTGGATTTCACTTCTAGCCACTGTCTCTCTGTCACACTCTCAGTGACGTGCAGTCGATCTACTTATGTGACTCTCTGTCACGTTCTCAGTGCAGTGCAGTCGTGCTACACACTGTCTAACTCACACTCTCAGTGCAGTGCAGCAGTCATGATCTTCATTTTACTTGTGTATTTTACTATGTATTTAGTATAATAAACGGTTTCAGCTTTTGTGCAGATATGCAATATAGTGTTCATTCGTTTTCTACAAGTGTTCAACTTCAACTTCATACATGACTTTCACATGCTTGAATCTAGCACATCCTACTGCTTATTTCTTGTAAAACTAATGGGTTCCAACAAAATCCTGTGAGGCTTTCATTGCTGTCAAGGATCCGTTTTTTTCATTAAAATTTAGAATACGCATTGTTGGGACAGATTCATTTATAAGTTAGAATGAAAGGAATCACAACAACGTAACAATGAATAGGGCATATTCATTTAACGGGCATAATTATTTGGTTGTGAAAAATTGAGCAATGTACAGTCTGTGCACGCAATGGTATCTTCATGCAAACTTTCAGCGTCTAACAATGAAAACTGTGTCCTAGGATATCTTTTAAAGATAAATGTAACAACAACAACAACACTAGCAACAACAACAGTATAACCAAGCTTTGGGATACCCAATTTCACTTCATGGTCCAAAAACAGCTTCTCAGTCTGACACTTATTGCAGTTTTTTGCTCCTGTTTTGTTATTTCTGTGCTCTAACTGCTTTACTTTATAACATTCAATTACGTTCATTATTTCAGATGAATGAATTTGATTTTCAATGCAAAATCTCTTGTTGCGGAATTATTTAAATATCTGCAGATGCCTACTCTTAGTAATATGCAAAGTTCCACTCTTCGTAATATGCAAATACCAACTTTTAGTATTATTCAAATGCTCACTCTTAGTAATATGCAAATACCCATTCTTAGTAATATGCAAATTTCCACTGTTAGTAAGTCATGGTCTGCATTAATTTTGTTGTCATCATAGTTTGTGCTGTAAATGAACTGAATAACAGTTGAAGGAACAACCCTGTGTTGTTAATGGCCATGTAAAAAAAAATCGAGTAGCATCGAAAAATTTGTGAAATTACTGTTTACCATTGACAAGCAAAGGCCATTTTTTGTTGACTATAAAGTGTTTTTTACCTGGTGTGTCAAAAAACATGAATGGTCCAATATTGTATGTGTGCATATAGTTACTGTGGAGATATCAGCACTTTCAACCAAACAATGAAATTCATGCAGTTCACACACTTGAATGTTTATCATCTAGTAGTATAATTCATCATTATTTCATGTGAGGTTAGCTCTTGTCTAAAGATTCTTTCGATACAAAACAAAAATGGAATTTGCTAACCAAAAAAGTGTATTGCATCAAAACTCTGATACATTTTCGAGCAGCTCAAAGAGCTCACACAATTCTAAAAACTTCTATGACCTGTCACACGAAGTGTCATTTACTATCCAAACTAAATTTGGTACATACATAATCAGTTAGAATGCTGTTCTCAGCTTCTACCTATAGACAGGTGTTAACAGCTTCTTCACAAAGAACTTGCATAAAACACTTCATGTCAATTAACAGTTTTTTCATTTGCATTTTTGCTGTGCTGTACCTATTAGTTTTGGATTAGATTAATTTTGGCATTTTTTATGTTTTTAGGCATTCAGGTGCAGCACGTGCTGGTGCAGAAAACTTAACAAGGACCCTTGCTGTGGAATGGGCAAATCGTGGTATTCGTCTGAACTGCATAGCTCCTGTAAGTGATATAACTTCTCATACAGTAGTCGTGTAAGTCATATTACTTCTCATACAGTAGTCATGTAAATGATATAACTTCTCATACAGTAGTCATGTAAATGATATAACTTCTCATACAGTAGTCATGTAAGTGATATAAGTTTACATGCAGTAGTCATGTAAGTGATATAAGTTTACATGCAGTAGTCATGTAAGTGATATAACTTCTCATACAGTAGTCATGTAAGTGATATAAGTTTACACACAGTAGTCATGTAAGTGATATAACTTCTCATACAGTAGTCATGTAAGTGATATAACTTCTTATACAGTAGTCATGTAAGTGATATAAGTTCACATACAGTAGTCATGTAAGTGATATAAGTTCACATACAGTAATCCTGTAAGTGATATAATTTCACATACAGTAGTCATGTAGGTGATATAATTTCACATACAGTAGTCATGTAAGTGATATACTTTCCCATGCAGTAGTCATGTAAGTGATATAATTTCACATACAGTGGTCATGTAAGTGATATAATTTCACATACAGTAATCCTGTAAGTGATATAATTTCACATACAGTAGTCATGTAAGTGATATAATTTCACATACAGTAGTCATGTAAGTGATATAATTTCGCATACAGTAGTCATGTAAGTGATATAATTTCACATACAGTAGTCATGTAAGTGATATAATTTCACATACAGTGGTCATGTAAGTGATATAATTTCGCATACAGTAGTCATGTAAGTGATATAATTTCGCATACAGTAGTCATGTAAGTGATATAATTTCACATACAGTGGTCATGTAAGTGATATAATTTCGCATACAGTAGTCATGTAAGTGATATAATTTCACATACAGTGGTCATGTAAGTGATATAATTTCGCATACAGTAGTCATGTAAGTGATATAACTTTTCATACAGTAGTCATGTAAGTGATATAACTTCACATACAGTGGTCATGTAACTCACATTAATTTTAACGTAACATAGTCATGTACCTGTAATCACATACAGTAGTTGTAAAAAATTCAACCAAACAAAAGCTTAGATATATTTAATATATTACCAAGAATAATACGAGATATAATACATGTAATCGCTAAACCTTTAAGTCATATTTTTAATGTCTCCTTGAGCTCTGGAGTATTCCTTAACGTACTAAGACAATCACTAGTTGTACCTATCTTCAAAAGTGTTGACACTACTTCTGTAAGTAACTATAGGCCTGCATCCTTGACACCCATTTTCTCAAAGCTGTTAGAAAAATGTATATGCAGTCAGATTGATAATTATTTAAACAAAATGGATATCCTAAGTAAGAATCAGTTCGGATTCCGTAAAGCAGTTCTATGGAATTGGCATTAATTAGTGCTTACAATGCTGTAGATAAAAATTCAGTCACATCAGGTGTCTTTTGCAATCTTTCCAAAGCATTTAACATCATGGACCACGCAATATTGTTACATAAATGATAATTTTACAGGGTTAGAAGTATTGCAAATAATTGGTTTAATAGCTATCTAAAAATTCGTATACAGCGTGTGAGATGCAGTAATGTGATATCAACCCCATGTAGTGTAAACACACATGGAGTGCCACATGGCTGGGACTCCATCTCGGACCTCAATTCTTCTTAATCTATATTAACGGTCTGTGTAAAATAAATAACTCATTACAGTCAACAGTAACTTTTCAATTGACATAATAAATCAGCAATTAAGTACTATTACTAATTGGTTTAAAGCTAATAAATTCTTCTTGAATCCTGCAAAAACAAAGTGTATTATGTTGCGTGCTAGAAATAAAACTATCTCCACAGAATATTATAATATTTTGTATTGATGATACAGCTATAGAACTAGTTAGTCAAATCAAGTTTTTGGGTATTATCCTCCTCAAAAATCTTGATTGGAATTTTCATATAAATATGATTAGACTTAAAATAGCTAAAGTATAGGTATAATAACATACATTCAAACTCCCTAACTCGAATTCACTTAATAACTTCATGTAACACATTAGTCTTACCATGTCTTATCAATATAAATATACTTTGGGGTAGTACTTACAGGACCAACTTAAATTCTCTTCACAGCTTACAACGTAAATTATACGCACTCTGTGTTGACTCTCCAAATTCAGTTCATTTACTAAATCACGCTATGGTGAGTGTAGAATACTAATAATTCATGTTCCGATTTCCTATAACACTGCCATTTTTGTTTATCAAACTAACAATGATCTGTCCTACATACTTCAAGAATCCTGTTATCGAGGATCTCAAATCACATAATACTTGGTATAATGATTACCAACTCAGTTACTGCAGAACCAATATTCCATTAGCTATAGTGGACCTAATCTTTGGAACTCATTGCCACCCAACATAAAGTGCCAGTGTAACATTGTCCATTTTCACTGGTCAATTAAACAATATTTGTTTGCTGCTTATATAAGCTAGTCTCGATAACTACCTATTGTTCATGTGTGACATATGAGCCGTAACCATGTGTTCTTTTTTAAATAGGATCCAGAGTGCTTCGTCATCTCATTGAGCTGAATCTTCACAAACTACTTTCCCATCCTTTTGAACATTCTTTTATCAATCATTTCTATCCTTGTTTTGCGCAACTTTTTTTCCTTTTAAATTGCCTGAAACACTTGTTTTTTGTTCTTTTTTCAATTATTATTTGGATGTGTTTGCAATGGCACAAGCACCTAGCAAGTTTGACTTGTGGTTGTTGCCATTTATTACGTGCATTCTGTCATCTATTATTATTATTATTATTAGCTGTATATTTGTCTTAGTTTCTTTATATTGTATTTGCATTTCCAAATAAGTAAATAAATAGGTTAAAGAAATGTAAGTGGTATAACTTCACTTTTTGTTGAACACGACCAAATTGCTATCATCTACCGCAGTTTGACAATTGATTACTCAGTGCTTAAAGTATTTGTTCAGTAGACTGACAGAGCTTTCGAAAAAGTTGTAACTGTATTACTGACAATCAGTGGTTGTGCTGACTAGGTTCAAGTAATTTGTTACTAAGAATTGAAATGTAAAGATTATGGAATAGATTTATTAACTTTGAAGAAAATCGATTAACCAAGAAAATATTTAAATGGGGTTAGAATCTTTGTGTAAAGAGTTCAACAAGAAGTTGTTGTCATGACATAAATAAAAATTTTTTCCCTAATTTTGAGTGTGATCTAAATATTATTGCCTACAGGGCTCAGTATTAGACTTAATATTGGTAAATGTAAAGAAACTATTTACTAAATTCAAAAATAGTTACATGATGATTTAGAGAAAAACAAAAACTAAGAACCTTTAAACATGGATATTTTCTAGAACGTGAAATTTGCCAATAACGTGAACTCAAAGGTTGCTATTCAGATGTGTTATATTTCCATTATTAATAGTAATTCCAATATCTAGCAAATGTTAAACAATTATATACCTTTTGCAACCTGAATCAAGTTAGAGACGAGAAACGACACATTTTTAGTTGAGTGTAGAATATGTAAAAATGTGTAATTTGTAAAAATTATCATAGATTTCTATTTGAAAAATGTGTAAGCATGAGAAATAATTTTAATAATCCAATATCGGGTTTAGAAAAATTTAAATTTTCATATTAAATATGCATTTGACTAGGAAGGTTGCCAAATTCATAAAAAGCCACACATGCTGAGACAATAAAAGACGTTGTATAAGTAATTGAGTTTTACTATTAACAAGCGTTCTAGTTTAATTGTTCAATAACTGTAAGGGAGACTGTCTTTCTTGTGCTACAGACTAACGAAAATAATGAAACTGTGCTAAACTGGTGATCCGCTTAAGTTTACTGTGTTAGCATTAATCTAATTTCTATTTATCAGTAAATGCTTTTTCTGTGGGAGACTTCTTTTCAGCCATATGATTACTGGTATTTCTTTATAACCATGACTCATAAAGCTTAGATGGCGGATTTATCTATTACTTTATAATGATGTTGTTGGTTCTAAACATGGAAGATTATTGTAAATGTGTCATTGTAGTAAAGAACAGTACTGCTGCTACTGCTACTGCTACTGCTACTCCTACTACTACTACTACTACTACTACTACTACTACTACTACTACTACTACTACTACTACTACTACTACTACTACTACTACTACTACTACTTCTACTACCACTACCACTACCACTACCACTACCACTACTGCTACCACCACTATTACCTGTGTCATCTATGGCGACATTTATAGTTAATTTGATTTAGTTAGTCAAAGTAGCTCATTAAGAGTTATTTTCTGCTTTTATAAAAGAACTAAGAGAAACTCAGTTGTCATCTTTTTGGTTATTAGCCAATGACAATTTAAGGGCTTTTAAGATGGAGATGACCCAGAAAACTTGTCACATGCATCCACAATTTAATTTTTGCACCACTTGGCTGCAACACATTGATTAAATACTTTTTGTTTAGGGCAGTGCTATTTATTCCGAGACAGCGGCAATGAACTATGGGGATCCAAAGTTATTTGATCGAATTATACCAGAGATTCCGGCAAAACGGCTTGGTACAGTAGAGGAGGTAAAGATTGTTGATTGAATTAGATTTGTTTTTGTATCACTAGTGATGTAAAATTGTTGTACTAAAGCTAAAAGTAAGACTGCATGTACACATAACGCATATTTGTATTTAAATACGTGGAGCTGTTTACATGTGTATATAATGTGAAATCCATAATGCATAATGTGGCATCCGTATTTATTCAAGTGTGATTGCTATCATCTGAGTACGATTACATAGCAATACAAGGCTACATAGCTACTAATTAGCTAGATAGGAAGCTGCCATTGCCTAGGTGATTCGGCACCTTTTGAAGTTTCTAGTGACCATTTTCTCTGACTGGCTTTCTGGTCAGATAAGTTTTGGTCACTTCAAGACATTAATTCTTCTTCCAGGAGTTTTTGAGAGGTGAAAGAAGTGTATAATTATGTTGTTCTGCATCTCGTTGCAGTTCCTTCACTAAGTGGCGATACATGCTGCATTGTTCTCTCAACATGCAAAATATTGTGCCATTTGAATTTTTCTGTCTAATAACACAATGATATGCTCATGCCACCGCTGTGATTATTTCTTGATCATTGTTGCACTAAAATTTCGACAGATCATGGTTTCCAAAAATTATTGTATTTCCAATTTTCATGAACAGCAATCAAACATGGTAGCAAAAGCACTGTGAGATTTGTAATACATACCATTTACAAACACGTGGAAAAAGTCAATACACATCACATACTGGGCACTTATGGAGTGCCTCATACTTTTAAATACTGCTCAAAATTATACCATTTTTATGCCTTTTCAAGAACAAGTTTTATTATAAATTACTGGTATATTTTATTTTATTTCCGGCTTTGTGTATTTTATTGTTCAGATATATTTTCTTTTGTACTTCCATTAGTAATTTCTATTCAACTTATTTTTACTCATGTAATTACGCTTGTATGTACGTTCATCACCTAATTCATTTTTCCTGCGCAAAGGTATCAGCAGCAGTATGTTTCTTATTGAGTCCTGCCGCATCATTTATTTCTGGAGCAACTTTAAAAGTCGATGCAGCTGGTGCTTTGTATTCCAGAAACTTCTTTGAAATACCAGGTGAGTCTAGTTCTGTTACATACACAGTAAACTACGTACAACTCAACCCAGTATAACTTGAATTCTTGCGTATCTCGAACAGATTTCATGGAACGGGTTTTCCCTTTACCAAACATCATGTAACTTGAAATCTGTAACTCAAATTATCGCTTAACTCGAACCGAATTCACGGTACAGTTCTTGAGAATCTGACTGAAATTAGCCCGCGTGAACAGCCTCACAAGCGAGAAATCCTACATGAGTGTGCACTATATTCTGATTTTAACTGCTAGTTTCAGCAAAATGCTAAGTTTCGTGTTTTACCTTAGCAGAACAGAATGCTGCCCATAACATGGCTTAACGAACTTGGTTTAGTGTAGACCACCACATTATTATTGCCAAACTCTATTAATGCGCTACTCAGACTACATTAGAAGTGGACCAGTCATTTTGTTTTTGATTATTCACAAAAATTGTTGTTTGATATTTGATTAAAAGCTCAATTTGTCATTTTCACAGGCTGAAGTGCATAATCCGACATTGATAAGCGATTCAGTCTTGTTTTCTTACGAACATCGTCTAACTTTTACTTTGTTTTTTTAGTTCCGAATAACTCTGAACAAATTTTTGAGTCCCGAGGTGTTAAAGTTACACGTAGTTTACTGTAGTAGCCTGGTTATTCTATATGTAATAATAAGTAATACAATGGCAAGTTAGTACATTTGTTGCAAAACTTGAAAATTATAAATTGGGAGTTAGCTTTTGTTGTCTCAAATACTATAGTTACTACTAGCTCGACGTTTTTTAATTAAATAGTCATCGTCTGCTTTCTGTTCATGCAGAAAAGTCCTTGTTCTGCAATCAGTCACCATTCACTTGCAGAAAATGTAGACTTTCGACTTGCAACGTAATTTTTATAAACTTTAAAATTTAAATCATAGGCCCTGTGCCAGTTTTTTCTTTAGATGTAAATCCATAAAAAGTTATTAGCCAATCCAGCACCTTTGTTTTTCATTGTATTTCTCATGCACTAAATTTTAAGTTTCCTACGGTAATTTTTAAGTTTCTTATATGCAAAATAATATGAATACGAACTCATAAACTTTACTATGGTTTCTGCCCAAGTAACAAACTACACTTTTGTTTTCACAGATCACAACAATTGGCCTCCACCGTACAAGTGGGAGACCGACAATCCAGAGGGTGATGATAGTCCACCAGTTTCAAAATTATGAACTCAAATTTATAGTGGGAAGGTTTAGAAATGTTATAAACAAAATCACTGTGATGATCTGCCATGTAATTGCCACTTTTGCGATACTAATTGGGTCTTGGCAAAATCGCCTAGTTTACTGTAACTTAGCAATGGCGTGAACTAGTTATTAGTAATCCAGGTGCAAGGTAAGACATCTGCTTGTTAACTTTTATTGTTGTTGTTGATTGTACATACATTTATTTTCAAATGAAAAAATATTTTTTTGATTTATATTATTAGTTGTTTTATTTGGTTGTCTGGTTTGTGAACTTTATGATCAGATAATTGAAGTTAAAGATGGAACTGCAATATGGATGCCTACAGAAAATAGTGCTGCATCACAATAATAATTGTCACATTTTTCTGATAACCAACTATGTGTGAACATACTTTAAGACATAATACACAGCCTTCAAATCTGGATTATTATGAGACTGGGTTCACAATGTTCATCTCTGCCAAGGAGGAGGTTATGTTTTCATCACCACTCATTTGTTAGGTAGTTAACAAAATTACGCAAATCTACTTCACTGATTTTCAGGAAACTTTGTGAAGAGATACAGCATGTGATGAGGAAAAATTTCAATTTTCTCAACAAATTGTCAAGAATGGAGAAAGGAAATCAATTTTTGTTGATTAACTATAAGCCTATATGGGAAAATTCTGTGACATCACAATAAAGCACTGTAGAGAAATTGCAAAAAGGAAGTGTGCGTTGCATAAAGCATATGATGTTAGAACTGGTGATTAGTAACCTAGGCTGCTATGTAGTTCAGTAAACCACGTTCTGCAGTCCGCAGACCTTGACAAACATAGACTTGCACTTTACTGAGTGCCTCGGCAGATTCTTTTTGCTTTGAAACGACATGAAAATTCATAATCACTTGCAAATTACACTGCTGCAAAGTTGAACATTGCCATTAATACAGTATTAACCAAAAGAATACTGATTTTTTTTATTTTATATTAACATCAACAACAATTTGACCTGACTACAAACCATACAAAGTAAATACTTATGGTGACGGTTGACAGCACTGCTACGACTAATCTTTCTCCCAGAAGAACTTGTCAAGGTCGTAAATTTGCTTCTTAACATACCCATGCCAGCTAACTGAACACAGCAGGATAAAACGCACTCCTGTTAAAATATGCAATTCATCACATTTTATGAACTAGGAACAAATTTTAACCTAGACCAAAACGAGTTCATGTTAGCCATAAATGGCAAGCAAGATTAGAAGCAAAATCAATAAATGGAGCTACTATATCCTTGAGAAATGCTTAGTTCATTATATAATTTTGAATAGAACTGGCAGTCTTAGAATAAAAGTTGTTCATTGCTGTAAAAAAGATTATTGGCAATAGTTGCAGCACCATAAATTTCACTTGAAATGCCCAGGATACGGCTGTGTGGTGCAGTGTACCCACGATGATTCAAACACGTGGTAAATTATTTACAAAAATTAAAAGCCAAATATAGGAAAAATAGTCAATGAATTTGTTGCAGAGGAGAAAATTTGCTTATTAAAGCTAGTACCACATTCTTACGATTTGTAATTGCATTTCTAAAATGAGAAATATAAAATCTAAAGAGATGAGCCACAAATCTACATACAGCTACATAGCATTCACTAAAACTACATGTAAAACAAAATAAAATACACAACTATGATTAATGCCTGCACACAGACAAATGTCGTCAAAACACAGTCACAAAATGTAACTTTTGCAGTATTACCTGCTGTTCAACAGCTGCAATTGCTGCGTAATTTTGCATGTGAAAAGACGGATTATCCCAATAGTCTACTTGCATATTAATTATAGTTTTTCCACTGCAATATAACTTCTATCTGGCTTGAATTTGAGCAACTTTTGAAGAAAATGCATTTAGACAGCAACTATTTCATAGATAAATTCAGAACAAAATCTGTTTTGTTCACATACATTATGTACATACTGTAGCTAAATTCTTAAACAAATTATGAAAAAATAGCAACACAAATAATATGCTATAAAAACATACCATCTACACACACCAGTAAATACAAATTAAGGATAGCATTTAAACATTATTCTTTGTCAGCCTCATGTTGACAACATGTACAATCAGTCTTCAAATGCTTGCAAAACCTTACAGAAAAACAGAAGACATCAGTTTATGATTATGATGCACAGCTGTTCACATCAGAGTGAATTTGCTTCTTTGTCACTCAATTACCAAAATTTGGAATTGTAGTTTCACCCGGAATGTGAATAATTCCAAGATTTTTAAACGAGCTTTTAATTGTTTATGCATTGCCTCCATCAAATTTTCTTACCATGATACCTCTTTTAAGAACGACAAATGGTCAGCTTAACATTTGCAAAATCTCATTAGCTTTCCAGTTTCACCGATTGTTTTCTATTCTCTTTTTTGTTCTGTATTCCACTGCTAACGTTGGAATACAGAACAAAGGAAATTCAACTTAGACTACTTACTACAATGAGAAAATGTAGCACCTCGAAAGAATACTAAATTTATTCATAGTTCAAGTACTATAGTGAATATTCAAGATGGAGAGAGTGATGCATTGTCATGCTGCACAATTCACCTGTACACCTACATTCTTCCATTATTTGTAACAATGAAATTAATAATGACTAATAGGACAATAACTGAGTAGTTTGAATTTTTTTTAAATTGATACTTGTTTTAAAAAGTACATGACATATTGATAAAAAACCAAAAACTCGTTCGAAAATCTTTGATAAATTAACTTTAAATATTGATGACCATGTGAAATGGGCCATAACTATGACAACTTTTGTAAAATTTTGTGCTCAGAAAAAAAGGAAACATTTTTTGCAAAGCTTGGTAAGATGCAAATACTATTCTTATGTTTCACATTATTTCATTGATGTTAGTTATCTAAACAAAAATAACATAGCAGCAACAGAGCTAGGTTAGTAAACATAAAACAAAGACTAAAAATTGAGTAACACAAGACCTAACCAACCAATAATACATTTTCCACACAGTTCACATTAACTTATTATGATCCACAAAGCTATAAAGCCGACAGGAATTCATGCTGTACATTGCAGAGAAAATGTATTATTTTTTTAAAAGATTGTAGGGCACGTGTATATTGTTGTTACTAACTGTAAATCATTTTATAATAATAATTTTCTAAAGGATATGGACAAATATTACACAGTATCAAAACAGCGGAGGAACCCTAAAACATATTTCTCAAATTGTTTTTAGAAGCAAGAATGCCTATAACGAATGTATCATAGAATGTGTTTATGATTTTCCAGGTAAGCATACTTAAGCACAAACTGTACTGAGAAAAAACAATCCAAATTAGCTCAAATTAAAAAAGCAAAGTTCTCAAGAAAAACATATATATATATAGATTTACTAATCAAACAACTCCTTATAAATATTGAACACATAACAATAATTTACAAGCATTTAAATTACAGCACAATTGGTTGGGTATACCCGGAGTTGACTAAGAGTATTGTTGCTATAGTTACATGTGCTCTGGATGACTCATTAAACACTTTATCATTTCTTCTGGTGGAAAACCTTCAGAACAAATTCGATGTATAACAGTAAACAAAGGAAACCTGCAACAAATGGAAATCTTTGTCATGGTTCATAGTAACGTTTAACTAAAATTCATTTTAATATAGCATTAAAACCCAGGACCTTCAGCGGGTTTCACTGAAAACAAAAACTAAACCGACAGGAAAAGGTCAATGTGAAAGCATGCATGTTATATACTGAACGAAGTTTTAGAAATCTTTTACTCAGTTAAATTGCTTGTTATCAATATGCTACTTAGTATATTATCTCTGTAAGACAGCAAAAACTGCAAAATTTGATCATTCATCATCAAATCAAACTTAATCAATATGGAATACCCACTTGTCATGTTTCTTTTGTATTTTCAGCATTTCATACACCTCAGCTGCAGTTGTAGGTCCTTGCAATTTTTGTCCATTTAGCAACTCACGTTCTAACTCAGCAAAGCTCTAGAAACAGCAAACAGAATAAAATTCACACAAGACACAAACTAGACCATACCAAAAGTGCTACAGCATAATTCGGGTACAGCAAATAAAATGCTTTTAAGAAATCAAGTTTTTTGTCAGTTTCACATATGTAAAATAATTTTGCAATATTTTTGCTTTGTTCTACTTTTTTCCTTCAGCTCTTTGAATATTGTAAATTGATGCAGAAATATGTCTAGATGGAACCATAAATATATAGTGGTGCAGAAATTTACTAACAATTTATACTGTCAGTACTAAAGGGCTGTCAAAAAGAATTTTCAAAGGCACCTACAAGTGGCACTATGTTACCTTCCCTGTCCTGACAAAAGCCTCTCCTAATCGTCGATTGCGACCACCATAACAAGTTGTCACCAAGTCAGCGATTCCACAGCTTTCGAGAAATGTTTCTGTGCTACAGCCTATAGAAACAGAAAACGTGTAAAAATGGCCGACAAAAAAGAAAACCGTACCTTGCGCGTATCAAAGAATATCCGAGTCATGTTGTAGTTTGTACCACCGCAGTATCCAGCAATTATGTCGGCTACTCCGCATGACTGCAGATAGATGAATTTGTCACGGCCTAAAGCGCAATAAAACAGCGTGTTAGTGGCTCACCCTAGCTGCAGTGTCTTATCAGTAGCCGAATTTGAGTAAATAGAAAACTGGGCAGGAGCTGGTCAAAACTTTGAAAAATTAACCTTCAGACAAAAATAATAGTTTTTGTTTACAGTTAGTCTACAAAAACTTTAAAGATACATAAAGTAAGAACTCTAAAAGTTTCATGCTTATTGCCGCAAAAGAAAAAATAAGTGTATGCAGACTGTATGCAGACTAGACGAATTTTCAGAAAAGTGGAACCCTAGCTACGCATTTTTTTTCCAAAAAGGGTTCAACAGTAGCCAGTTTTACCAATGTGACCATGCTGAATAAAAAAAATGTTGCCAACTTGAAAAATTAGTGGAAAAAAGACCAAAAATCCAAAAATAAAAATGACCAGTCCAGTTTCTGTGCAAAGCATATAAATCCAAAGAAAGTCCTGAAAATTAACTCTAAGAGGTGATTATGACATCTATTCCAGGGTAGTTGCACCTAATGAACCCATTTCTGTTACTTTTATTTCAAAAATAGCCACCACACAAACAGAAATTATGCCGATATGCAATTATATTAACTGTTTCACACAAAGATTTATTATAAAAACAAAAAGCAACTATATTTATCAATCCCAGTTTTATTCCAATTTGTTTCATCTAAAAATCTGCTTCTAGACCCCAAAATGGATACAAAGTGACTTAAATAGTTTGATAAGTAAAAAAACAAAATGGCCACTAGGCTTCCTACATTATATAATCTGGCAGAATAGCGAAAAACTTGTTCACCTGTAACCATTATCATGGGCTACATGTCAAACACTCAGTGGCCATTTAGTTTTTGATTATTGGACTGGTTTACTATTTTTGTGTCCTTTTTGGTACCTAGCAGTTTTTTTTACTCAACAAGGTTGAACTGATAAAAATAATTTGCCTTTTGTTTTTATAATAAATGTAGATGAAACATCTTAATTAAATATAATTGCACGATTGGCAAGATTTTGTTTTGTGAGGTAGCCATTTGCCATTTTTGAAATAAAAGTAACAGAGATGGATTGCTTAGGTCCAGCTACCCTGGGATGATGTCATAATCGCTTCTCAGTATTAGTTTTTTGGGAATTTCTTTTGATTTATACAGTCTGTGCTAAAACTTGGCAGACATTTGCATTCTTTTTTTGTTTTTGACCGTTTTCTACTAATTTTTCAAACTAATAATAGTTTTCTTTTCGGATTCAGCATAGTCAAATTAACAAAACTGGTTATGTTGCTCACTTAGAAAAAATGGCACTAGAATATTATAAACGCATCTTTTCCCGATTTAGTTCTAGTCTATATAAGAAAAATATGTAAAGAAACTCTCATTGTTTCACTGTTGGGAACTTTCCAAATTATTTTTTACATGTTCCACAGATGTGAAAATCAACTTCTACACACTTGTAAAAGAGACCAAAGTGTTGGTTAATGGTACTTTTCATGGTAGTAATGCAAAAATATTCAGATGTTAACACTAACTAAATTACACAAAAAATGGTAACTGCAACCAAAAAATTATGAACTTATGATTAGCCAAACAAAAATTAATATCAAAGGTTAGAAATTGCACACAGCTTATCAAACAAATTTGCAAAACAAAGTTCAGTGGAATGAGCAGATAATGCAAAAAATAAATTGGCAGACACTACAGCTAGGGTATATGTACTTCACAGCAACCATGCTCCTGTGAATTTGTGGTTTCTGGTTTCTAAAGCAAGATAACTGAAGTTTATGTAAGATGCACAAGAATCTGAGACTGACAATACTTACTTTAATATGGCATATGCAAATTGTGCAAGGGATCTGAAGGTAGGTATCATATTTTAATATCACTGGCACAGCAGTTTAGTATAAAATAAAACGGTTATTAAAAATAGTTAACTGTAGAATGGCACTTATTTTCTCAGATATGAAAGGAAAATATTGTCTGGAAGTTAAGCAAATAAGACATGGTTAGAAATCAGGTTTAAGCAATTAAACTAATTTGATATGATGTTTGCAGACACAGTATAAGTAATACTGTCTTCGATGAATGGCTTCTCAAGTTCTGTTAGTCTCTCAACATCTGTAAAGTTAGTAACTTCTCAATAGGGTATTAAACTTGCCTGTGAAGTTCAGCCATTCTAGCAAATACATTGTAATATCATGTTATTGCTGTAATCAACTTTGTTTAGACAAACAAAGAAGTATAGTAAGCCCTCGTTTAACGACGCTAATGCATTCTAGCAAAACACGGCGTTAAGCGAAACGCCATTAAACGAAACCAAGGCTTCCAAAGAAAGTAATGCAAAAGAAGTGAGATACATACCAGAGGCAACAATCAATGCTGCTTTAAACATACAAATTAGATGTTTTATGGGTTAACTCATGTTTCTACCGATTAATTTTTTGCTGCGTGCTTGAAACCACTGATCTTTCTTACCAATATTTGGCAGTTAAATTCAGTGGTGAAACACCGCATAATGAAAGCCAAGCAATGGAGTGACTTTGAGACAATTTCATCTAGATGCTTAGTTTTTTAGCTATAAAACCAGGTTGCGGGCAAAATTCCTTTATCTAAAGTTTGTATTCAAGTGCCTGGAGGTATATAAATCGCGAATAGATTATATTACGCTCGATACAAATGGCTCGCATTTAGCAGCCAGTCATAAAAAAAACGTATAATAATTGTACTGTTTTACATTACTAGTGTGTTTTTAGAATGGAAGAATGCAGTATGTACTGTTTTAGTGTTTCAAATATCGTAAGAAAAGTTGTTGCTCAAATAAAAAATGACTTTGAGCAAAGTAAAAAAGAAACATAGTTAAAATGAAAAGTGTATTGTTAAGAGAGGAAAAGGTGTCAAATGTTCAGCGTCGTTAAAACGAAGCGTCACTAAGCGGAGAGTCGTTAAGCGAGGGCTTACTGTAGTAGAGAACTACTAATGATATTTAGTACTATGCTTTTCACTGTTTAGCGCATTTGCAGACTTCATACACTAAACTTTAATATGCTGCATTGGTGCAAACTGCTGAGATACTAAAAATGTTGAGGCCATGCCTAAAGCGGTAAAGAAATATGAAATATAAATTACAAAAATTTTCTCAGTACAGAAAACACAAAGCATCAAGTGCAAAAAGAAACAGTACACAGAAAGTAAACAGCCATGCAGCAACAGCCAAAAGAAAGTGTAAACCTGTAAATAAATACAAAGTCAATATTAACAAATTTCAAACAATTATTGCAGTAGTTAGTACACAAACTCACAAATTTCAATAGAAATGATCAAGTTTAATGTTGTTAATCTCATATAGCTACCAGTCCAATACTCTTTTGTTTTTTTTTAATTTAATTTTTTATTTCTCACAACTATTTTATCCACAAGAATGGTAAGAAATTTAGACCGTTATTATAAAGTTGCTAATCACAAAACTCTAGTACCAGTTTCCAGTATTAGCCAAGAAAAGTAAATTAAAAGGAAACAGCTGCAACAGTAAATCAAGCACAGAAAAATTTTATACTGTTTTGTTTTCTACATTTAAAAGCTCTCAAGATTTTTTCTGTGAGTTATTTAAGTGTAAGATTAACTGCACTAATACAACTGCAAGCTCTTAAATTAACAAAATTCTGCACAAATACTCAAAACAAAATTTAAAAGTTAGTAAAAGTTTTATCCGTGATTTTCTTGACATGATCTGGTAGCGCACTGGGATAATTTCATGTACATTGATGGACTCCTTAAGAATATTAAGTTTCCCCATCAAGTAATTTGGAATGTTTGACCAAAAACATTAAAATTACATTATATGCATGACACAAAACATCAAAGCTGCCATGACTAGGCATTTGAAACCCTAGTCATTATAACTTTAATGGCAATGTTCAATGACAATGTTCAACATTTATTATTGGCATATTATCATCAACGTTATCATTGATAATCATAAAAACTCACAGTGAATTGAATTTTCATATGAAGTTGAAAAAATAGTAAACCAGGCACTTTTTGCATGCAAGGCAGATGCTTTAGATTACTCGGCCACTGTACTGTCCCCAGTAATCGAGGCAGCCCAATGTTCAATGCTTATAAATGGCAAACAAAATTCAGCATTTCCAATCACTCACACTAGAGAGATTTTAATTAATTTTATTATTTTTTTTATTTTTGACTTGTAATTTTATTGACCACTTGAGTTACATCACTGAATGATTCATAACTGCCCAAGTTCAGCACTCATTCCAGACAGTTTCACTAGCCATAGTGATTCTAGCTCCCAGAGCTCATACAAGGAGGATATATTCATATCTGACGAGGCTAAGCTACCACTGCCTGTTCAAGGGTTAGCCAGGCCCTCGTCTCTGCACTAACATCAATGTCAGGTAGGGCATGCCATTGAAAACTGGATGGCCAGCTTGTAATGAGTTCAACGGTATAAAGAGTATCTAGGGTTAAACTTCTTTATACTGCCTATTTTGGGGAGTGCAAATTCTGCAAAAAAGTTACCATTAAGCGAGTCTGGCATTACTGCAAACATATCTACACAAATGTAAGCAATGCCAAAAATTTGGGCATTAAGTGAAGTTGATATTACAAAGGGGAGCATTATTATCAGGTTTGACAGTACATGATATTGTTCCACGATTTTGAAATTTCGGTGTTCATCAGGCCCATATGTTACTTCAAAAAATTCCAGAAAAGTAAAGACAAACTATTTTTTGACAAAATGAGAAAGTTCAAGTAACATAAATGCCACATAACGTGTCTTAGTCACATACATAAGTAAAAGAGCTTATACAGAGAAGTCAGCATATCTCAACAACAGAATCAAATATTATTATAATCATGTCTATATAAAGTAATTTAGCAAAATTATTTACTTACCAGGATAGAAGAGTTCTATAAACTTTATCATCTCCATTAACCCAATCCGGATGACAGCTGCCTTTGTATTATCTCCTTGTGATAAACCATCTGTTATCCCAGCTGCCACAGCTATCACATTCTAAGTTAAATTTATAAATAGCTGAAACACTCAGACAGTAACAAGCAAAACATCAACAATGTAATTTAACTGTGTGGAAGCAGTTATAACAAAGCAAACATAGAGAGTTGGAAACTTAGTTTCACTACTCAGTCCGTTGAAGCAACCATTATACAATCTCTAAGCACAACACTGTTGTTAATAGTTCTATATCAAGTGCTCCGGTTTCGTAGTACAACTATACATTAGCTTTACTAAACAAAAACTTATATTTTTATTTGTACAGTTATAGCTATTTTATTTTATTTTATGTCTAAAGCCATGCCTATTTTATTTACTACAAAGAGAAGTCTTGCAATTTGGAATATAACAATATTTTAGATGGATTATAAGTTTTTAAATCTCATTTTAGGTTTTAACAAATTTTACACTAATTTCAGACTGGGACTAGTATGAATTTCAAGTGTTATTTTACTCACACTTATGACATTTTTATTTTTTATTGTATGTACCTATACACTAGTTATACAGTTATTTGTTACAACTGATTAATTTTCCCATTATCTTCAAGAATTAATTTAATGAGATACTCCACAACATAGTTTGCTTTCAGCAAATTCAATGAACTTGGTCCAACCTATAACAAAACTAGTCACTTGTGGAGGATGGTCATTCTCATCCGTCCGGCTCCTCTATTGTGGAATCAAACACCTATTCACATACGGCAGTCAGAGCCACTATCTATTTTTAAAACACTCCTCAAAACCTTTTTATTTGAAAAAGCTTTTAACCTGTAAACCAAATTAATTTAAACTGGATTTCCATTATGTCTTGCATTTTATCTGTACAACGGTATTGTATGTATTATGTAATTATGCTTTTTTACCTTTATTGTAGTGAATAATTTTCAAGTTCATTACGATGTATTTTTTTCTATTTCTGATTATAAAGCCCTAGAGCATTTTATTGATTTGAGGCGAATAAATCATTAAATAAAAAGATAAATACATTTTTATAAACTTATAGGTACTTCTATAGATGCTTTGCACATATCAGAGTAATACATTGTTAATTTCGTATTTCAAACACATTTTTAACACTTTTGGTGTTGCAGTTTTATTTTGCATTTGGTGTTAGTTGCTTGTCCTGCATTGACCATCAGATAGCCTAAGAGACAACTAAAAAGACTATTTGTAACGTCAGTTGAACAAATTAACTATATTTGAAAAAGCAGTGGTGTCTTTAAGTAGCAAATGAGCTCTAGCAACAAGCCAAGTCGCATTTACAGTTGACAGTGTTCGACATTCTGTCAGAAAACAGGTGTATAACTACTGCAGAAGTGTCTTACTAGAGGATTCCTCAACATGAGAAAAACAAAATTTTATATTTTAAATATGGCAAAACAGTATAGTAAAACGCTTGGAACATTAACTGTTAGAAAAGAAAATGGATAAATAACAAGGCAGTGTTAAATGAAGACATTTTATATTAAACAGTGGCCTACCTTAAGAGCACCACACAGTTCCACAGCTTCCACATCATCCACAACTGTAACACGAAAATATGGAGTCTGACACATCTCTTTTAATAATGCGCCAATATCTTTATCCCGGCATCCTAAAAAGATCAGAACTCAGGATTAAAAACTGTCAAAAGAAGACAATAGCTACAAAGCTGAACCAGTTCACCAACCAAAATGTCAAGCATACAAAATAGGGTTTACAACTACTGAAAACTCATGATCAAAACATTTATGCAAAATTGTTGTCTTAAATGATATTCATGTGTCACTTGATACTGAATTGTTTGCCATGCTTGCTGCAGCTAGTGCACTAAACATTTATCACAGATTAATTCTCAAAGACGTGAATAGTGACAATGCATAATAAAAAATACAAAATTTCAAAATATCACTGTAATTCTTTTTCAGGTAAGCAAAAAAGGATAGATAAAGAGAAAAAATGACAAGGAATTACTGAAATTACTGAACTAATTTTTTGGAAGGAAGTTTCTTGTTTATACTATTAACACAAAAAAGGATATCATAGTAAAGTAAAAAAGATAATAAAGAAGTATAATAATAAAGCGTATAAAGAAATACAGACATACAGCAGATAAAGACACAAGGGATAAACAGAGGTATAACTCATTAGCCACAGTCACAGAGTAGAGTGAGACATGATAAATTAATGGAACATAGAGTTCATTCATCTCTAAATTACAGAATGTGCAAGTCACTGTCAAGTTGCTTAAATAATTCACAGTAGCAATACCTGTGTGACAGTAAAGCTTGTAATATTTACAATATCCCAAACAGTTGAAGTACATGTGATCAACTTCTTATTTATCAGTAGCAGTTCTTTCAATATATCTTCGAAGATTTAATGTACTTGGTCACTTCCAAATAATCTTTTCAACCGTCCATTACAAAAAGATTCAATAACGTATATGGGGTGTTGATTAGTTTTGCGCATAAAGACAATGTTCATTAGAACATACGAATGACAGCCAGTTGCTTCCAGAAAACAGGCACAATTTAAAATTACTCTGGTCACCACAGCTAGCTTACCTATAGTTGTTTCACAAAATTTTTCTTGTGCAACTTCATTGGCAAGATTGGCTCCCATTAATACACTAACTTTAATTTTTAAAGCGTTTTCTATAATGTGTGACATCAACACGAGTCCAGCTTCATTGATATCTACACCCTGCAAAGTTGGAAAACCATGACATGATACTTTAGATCGTAAAATTAACAACAATTCTTTACTGTTTATGTTACTGTTACTTTTTTGTTACAATTCAGAATCCTGCAAGCTGAATGCAACATTTAGTGGCAGATTCTACTGACATTAGATGGTTGTGGCAAGACCTGGACCTTACACCATATCAAGGTTCTGCTTCTTGGATGAATCACTGAACCAACAGAAAAAAGCTATACAATTTAGTGAAATAAATTCCAGTCTTGCTCACTACATTTACATTTTGATTTGTATTATGCTATCTACTATTTATTTTATTCTAACAATAAGCATGAAGAAAACACAAGCCTACATCAAATTAGAACTACATAGAAACTTCCGAAATTTTTACTACCTTGTTATTGGCCAAATTTCTTCAAACAGTTACAGCTATAAGCTACCAAACATTCAAAGGTTTAAAGGCAGAAGCACCAGATTGCAAGAACTATTTCCAATCACCAATGGCCTGTCCACAGTCCAAATGAGAAACAACCAGAGAAACTCTTTAGTGAACAAAGGTCACTTTAAGTAAGAATGATTTCATATTTATATAATTATAATACTGCAAGTACCTTTATTAGAGACAATCCTATCGCATTTGGCTTAACAGCTCCTTCCATTTGGTGGCAAATTGTTTTAACAAACTGATGCGGTACAACAAAAAGAAGAATGTCAGCATCTTTAGCCGTAGCTCTGAGATCTGGCACAGCCACCTACATGCAATAAAATAAATTTAACTTTACCTTACCTTACCTATGCCAGTTTGCCCATTGAATAAGATAAAACTTACTAGGTTCAAGATCCTTCCAAGACTTTTTGCTCAATGTATGACAGAACTGCTATGTTATATTTCAGACCATCTAAACTCCTTTTTCTCTAGCACGTCAAGTGTAAAACAAATTACTAGCACTGTAGCAAATGCTAATTTCACTGACAATCCCTGGAGATTGTGCTGATTTTTTCAACCTTGATATTTTTGATAAAAGAAGGTAGTGTATTTGATAGATGAATCAAATGTACTATCATCGCCAGCAAATATCCACAAAATTACAGCAAAACAGGAGCATAGACTCCTAATCTGTTCACATTGCAAACAAAAATTACATACAGCATACACAATTACACATACACAATATAATTTATTGTATACCTTGCTTAAATGTGCAAAGAAAAACTTACCACGTTGTCAGGTAGATGCACACCCTTCAAGTATTTAACATTTTCATGATCTGTATTAATAATCTCAGACAACTTTCGTCCATCCACAAGTTCTTCATAGACAAAGATCCTCACTGTGTGATCAAATTTATGCGAATGGCGAACATTATTTCCTATAATTTTTGCTATTGCTGAACCCCTGGAACAAACACATAATTACTAAAATACTGCTCTCAAAAAGAAAGGTTAGAATAGAAATAATCATACACTATAAAGAGTGGTCAATTTTGGTGGCTAATTTCATCTAGACACCAGTTGCCCTAGTAATTAATGCAGACAGAATTCTTTGTATTAATTTAACATAGTGCAAATTGAAAATAGTTTTTTATGCATTTAAACAGTGTAGGAACAAAAAACTTAATGAATATTGGCTTTTACATCACTAGCAGTTTTTTAGAATCAAATAAAACAACAATTAGTGTTTTAGCAATTCAATTTAGGCAAAAATAAAAATTATTGAACCTTACAATTTCAGCAAATCTTCGCTAAAAATGAAAACATGTGGCGTTAAGTGAAAACACATGGCAAACGTTCAGAGCTCGGGGATCTGTTAAGCGAAAAATTACTATACTTTTCAGTGCAGTTGGGACTTAGAAAAATTATTAGAAAACTTATTAGTTTTTTTGTTATTCTATCACATTGCCTATTATGGGTAGGTGCTTCATTAGAAAATCACATCAGGTAGTTGTTTCAAAATATTGATTATGGAAAAATTTTATTATGGAAGAAGCAGCATGAATGTCAAATACTATTTTTGTTAATTTTCTTTCGGTTTCAGCCAGGTAGCAGTATCTGACTGCCCACCTTAATAGAAAAAGGTTTAAACACTGAACTGAAATGGCACACATGCACTAGAGGCATGAATGACTACAAATATTTTGTATATGTTTAAACAAGACTTTGTTGGCATACATATTCTGCAGTACTTTCAATAGGCCTTTTTTAGTTATATATCCTGTTGCATCAGGTATAAACAAATTAAAGATCGGACCCATGATGGAAAACCAGTTTCCAGTGAAAAACATAAATAAATTTAAAGTTATTAGTGCAATAATTTATAAGGCAACATCATTGATCACAGTTGGCGATTTTTAGTGCATGGAAAATTGTGACTTTCTGTATTCGGGGCAGGCGAAAAAGCAAGGCAATACACACAAGAGCGGCACTTGTGATAATGTTGCATTATTTTTGTGCTGGCACTGACGCAAACAATGACATACATGTGCAAACAACAATTCCACAATTTCACTTTTTTTCCAGCACAATAATCCTCATTGGTACACACGAAGTGGGCATTGTTTAGTTCTGGTAAGTTCAACTGATCACCAAATGCAAATAGTCTGTGTATTTATATTGATCCATCAATAGGCACAATACAATACAAAAGAATATGTTGGGAAGTACCATAAGATATTTATATCAGTTGTTGTAGTACTATTGCCCAATAATTCCTAGGTTAATAATTTTTGTAACAGAATAAATTACATGAATTTAGGTGACTTAGTTCAAACACCCGTATATTTAAAACTTAATTAACAGCTTTATTGGTTATGCCTCACCGACATTAAAAGTGGCATAATAGGAAATTTGAACATAAATTGCAGCCTTACTGGTAAAATTACTAGTAAGCAAATGTTACAAATGTACAGCAATTTAAGTTACCCAAAATTATTAGGTAGTTTAATAATACTGCTAATAAGCAGCAAACTAAAGCAATGATAAAGTTATTCTTGTCTGCTGAATGTGAATGTGTGTTGTACCTCATACATTTTATTTTTATTTTATTTAAGAACACTTATAATTACATTTTTATAAAAAAAAAATGGCAGCAGGCACATAGCACTTATGCTAGTCATATAATACAATATAAAGTAATTTGCAATATATTTGCAATCGCAAATACATGGGCAGTAAACCAGAAAAACCTTAAAAGAAACTTAACATGGAGCTAGACACTACATACAGTAAAGAAAAAATAGGTTACATAATACGATTAAAATCAGCTTGTTAGCCTACTGCCGAAAATGGCAATGTTTGGTGCATTAACCATGCCATAATGAAGATCATTCCAGATAGGGACTACTCTATTTGCGAATGAATATTTGTATACACCTAATTTAGAATAATGTTTGAACAATTTGTAATTGTGACTACGTAAATTTTGGGTGGAAGCATAACAAAAGAAATCATCAAATGACAAATCTACTAATTTATGGCATATTTTATAAACCATCTTAAGATAAAAAATTATTTGTTTCACTTCAAGTCATTGTAAATCTAAAATATGCAGCCTGTCCAAATAGTTAAAAACACCAAGTTGAAAATGGGCAAATAATCTGCGTGTAAAATATCACTGAACTGTCTCTATAGCATCAATGCCCAGCATATGATACGGACCACACTGGCATACAATATTCAAGTAGTGGCCTAACATAGGTTTTGTAAGCAGCCATGAGGACATTTTTGTTCTTTGTGGAGAAACAGCAAAACAGCACGTTTACCGCACACAAGGCTTTGGCAACTTGGTTTTTAACCTTTGATATAAGTTCAGTGGACAAAAAGAAACCAATTTTTGGCTGGGATTAGTTTTCTCAAATTTATATTCTTTGTATAAATGTTATTTATATTTCTACTAAACTGAGTAAAATTGTTGGAATTTTCAAGAAAAGTAAACACCAGTGGTTTTACAATTTCTGTTTGTAATTTAGGCTTCTATATTATTTTATTAAAATTCTAAAATTTTATTAAAGGAGTTACTGATAAAACTAAAATTAAAAAAAGAACAAAAAAACAACAACACCATTATATTGTATTTGTGAAAAATAACTTTATTATTGTCTACAATACTGATTAAAATTATTTATTTCACTTTATATAGGGGAAAGGAGTAAAAGACCGTATGGTCAGTCCCTTTCTCCACACTATTTATATCTTTGATGGGCGCCGAGTAACCCACTAGCCGAAGTACGACAAGTGACTTACATGAGATAGCCCAAGTAGGATGTGTCGTACATGGGCTGCCCAAGTAGGACACTAGAGACAGGTCGTGAATTGAGTTGTTAAGCATACTGGCACCGTCCGTTGTCCTGGTTTATGTAATAATAATAATAATTAAAAACGTCAATACACGTTGAATAATTTATTATACATCTGATAAAATAAAAGAATTTTATTCTGAGCTGCTAGAACAGACACTATTAAAGTTGGCTTCGATATTAATGTTGTTGAAGTGAAATAAACCTACTTTTTAGGCGAATTCAACATTAAATTTTGTTTAAGGTATATCATTTTTTAATTTGTCTCGCTTCACAGACAGGTGATCCATTTCACTATCTCTTGGACAAATAATTGTTTTCTCCTAAGTAAGCGTTTTAGCGACCTATGTGCTCTACATGGGCTAGCAAGCCATGTACGACAGAGCCTTACACGTTACAAAATTAATTGTCCTTGCTTTTCCTAAAAAGTTGAAAATTAATTTTTCATGTTGTGAAGGCTTAGCATCCAACCGTCTTATTTTTAAAATTGCAATTATTTCTGTAATAATTGTGTGCATAGTTTCTCTCTTTAAAGCATTAGATACTTAGTTTAATGTTATGATGATTTTAATGGAGCTAATAATACTGATGATACTGTATTATATCATATGATATATTGTAAAAAATACATTAATTTTGTAAATTGTCATCCATCATTATTATAAAGTTACTTTTTTTGTAAAACAAATTTAGTTTTATGTTTTATTATGTCATCATAATTCTCAATTCTCCACAAAAATCGCCAGTGCCTTACTTGGGCTACCCATGTACGACGCTGCTTTTCCGCAAATGTAGCACATGCGTTTTACCGGAAGTGTCCTACTTTCGGCTAAAGGGTTACTCGTCACCCTACTTCTTTATTCGTTAACTGACTACAATCCGTATATCTCGAATATGTGTGAAATAAAAGTTCTTGTGTGTTATGTACTAACATAACTCTTAAGTGTTACTTGCAATAGGACCAGCTCATGTCAATATGGATAGAAAGAAAAGATGTTAGGGCACATACGATAATTTTTAATACTTCACAACGTTGAACTTTTTTGCTTGATTTATTGTAAAGTGCAAAGATGAGTAAAGTTAAAACATCTAATGTACTGACGTCTCTTTGACTCTCAACTTGCTTCACTTGTAAAATTAAAGTATTGTATGTTGTGATCATATCAGCTGGCTAGTTTTTGTACCTAGGCTATAAAGAGTAAATGTTTGCTGATGGAATTTGACAAAAATAACAAAATATGAAGGCCTAATGCTGAACTGTGGAAATAAAACAGTATAATTCAATATTTTTACAACAAAACGGTTACATAATACTATACCAATTTCCTGAGCCAATGATGGAGATTTTTAGGAGTTCAGGCATGTTTTCTGGATTACCAATTTTCAGCTATTTACAAAAGAAATGTTCAGAAATTCCATGATTTTTTCCGGGAAAAATCAGGTCAGATACAGCAACCTCATCGCCAGAGGTCGCTACACAATTAACCTTCAAGTTAATTCATTCAGTATTTCGTGCACACACCACAAGGCCAACATATATTATTGGCAGACCCGACAAAAAAAGAAAACTTAACTGTTGTTACTTTATGCTTCCAAATTGCACTTTTTACTCTAAGGTTTATTATGTCAGGAATATTGAAGGTTTCAAATTAAGCTGAATTAATTATTTGCTTTATTTGAGTTATTTTATTACATACATGGTAATTATCGTGGTTCAAATGATTATGGTTTTAAAAAGTCTAAAATTCAACATACCCAGCAAATGCATGCCATTTTTATAGCATCTCAGAATTGTTTTTAAAAAAGGTTTAAGCGTATGATCTCAGAAATGTTTTTAAGACCATTTGTCGACATTGTGTACATGCAAGTTAAAATACGTAGGATCATGTTAATCTGTGAATTAGGCAGCATTTCACAAAACGGCAACAAACATTTTAAAGACATTTTTGTGACATTTCTTGATACATTTTAAAAGTGTTGTGGAAAATGATGATATCAGCAAACCAAGATTCTCTTTTGAAAAACCTTGCCAAAATTTCCTTGACTCAAAAACCATCCACCATTAAATGACGAAAATGATAATCAACCTCACAAACAGCTATTCTTTTTTTACCATCTTTACATCTGCAAGACATGGGTAACTTAAATAACCATCAGCCAAAGATGCTTGAAAAACATGTAAGCGGTGCCTGTAAGCGGTCTGACAAGAAAACCATGAACAATATCTTTGAGCGCGAAAATATATTGCACATTGAGATCATGCTTGCCAAGCACCAACTGAGGTGGTTTTTCTCAGAAATATGTGTTGGTAAAGGGAGACATACATGGTGCATGGTCAGCATAAGAGATATTGTTAGGACTGACTTAAAACTAACCCATGCGACTGCAAATACTGCAATTACAAGTTTCATTGTTGTGCCTGATTAACTTGCTGTCATTGAGAAATTTCACTTTTTACATGGAATTTTACTACAATGAGCATTTGCAGGTAAAAACAGCCAACGGATCTAATAGGAGGGGCTCTTAAACTTGGTAACCAAATTTTTGTGTGAAGATAATTTTTGGTTTTTGGGCATCTCCGTAAATTTATTCAGATTTTTCTCTAGTAGTTGTTTTTTTGCCTATTTAAACAAAAACAGCCAGCATCTTCAAATAGCTAATAAAATATCCAACCAATATATGTTATTAATTTATAAATGCAGGACATAAACTTAATATGTCCACATTTTATAACAGGCGAAATTATGTTACACCTGTGCAGTTCTTCACAAACCGAAATTGGCTTCACTTCATATATAGTAAAAGTATCTAGATGTAATCATATTTTATTCAACAAATATTTAGATCTATATGAAGTTCCAAACAATAAATATGCTAACATCCCCAGAACTTGGTATAATAACATTTAACTTCAGGTAATATGCTGTAATACTTCGAAAATTAAAAATATATGGAATCTATAGTTCATCGCACACAAACTTTAATTTACTATTTTTTTAATATATCTTAAATTACACATTTAGCAAGGACTGATATTTTTTCATACATATATTTATGGTCTTTCATACAATGTGATTTCAGTGTCTAATTATTTGTTAATATTCAACGCTATTTCATACACTAAAAGAGTATAAAAATAATCATGCTGTTGTTTGCACAAAATGGCTTGACGTATTATCTTAATGTTATTGTATGTTAACGTTTCTTCACATGTATCTAATCTCAAAAATTGCTTTTCTTAACGAGGCTTTTATGTTGGGCCCTATAGATATCAGGAATTATTCTTTAAGTTTTATTTTTACATCATGTTAACTATAAAAATGTTTTTAAATTAGAAGGCACTTAATCATGTGAGTTTAAGTTGGCCCTTAACATGATAGGAACCATTACTAAACTTCTGTTAAATGTTAACATCTTAGATTAAGCGATGATAATAAAAAATTATATCTTGATCATTAATCATATTGAATTGTTACATTTTCTTTGGTGATATAATTCATCTAATATTGTGCACCTTAATAAGTTGATAACACCACAATAATATTGTAATTAATGATAGGTCACTAGACTGGCAACTGGATGTAACAAACAAACTGTCAACTGTAGACTCGTGGTACTGTACAAAATGTCTTGCAGATATATTGCCGTTCAATAATATAGAAAATGAAATACAATTAAAAAACGCTATTGACTTGATCGATTTACCTGATTCAGTTACCTTACAACTTACTGAATTACATCTAAATCCAATTAATTATAATGAAAAACATTCACTGTATGCAGATTTTGATCCAGACCTAAACTTCTATAACAGAATTAGTAGAATAAATTGGGACTATACCACTGATGTCAATCTAAATACTTCTATAATAAAATCTAACACAAACGCGAATACCAGCTATACTCAAGTTTCGATATTTAATCATAATTGTAGAAGCATGTCGTGTTTTGTTTCTTTCGGAAGGCTCGTAGAGAAAACACTTCGTCACATTAAACTAGTTTATTAAGCGAGAATTCTACAACACAAAAGTATGAAGGAACGCGAAATGATTACAGTAAACGTGAAAATCTGGAAAACGTTTAAGTGTATCTGAAAATACAAGTATACAAGAGAATGTGTAAGTATACATCCAGATTGTGTAAGTATGTGTGTGTAAGTATACGTACACGTGCGAAATCTGCGTGTGTCCATCTCAGCGGCCTGCTTTGCGTTATATAGCATGCCCGAGAAGCTTCTAGAAGTTTTGTTCCAGAACATTCTACGCAGTAAGGCAATTATTCTAACGGAACATTCTACAATGTTCAATGTAATTCTGATAGATGCCAGTGATCTCCACAACAAAACTAATATGAATAAGATGAGAAACACATGGAAAATTATAAATTTAGCTATTAATAAAAGAAATACTTCTCATATAGAACAGTCACATTTAAAAAAAATCACAGTATAACCCAATGACATCAAAAGAAATATCCGATGGCTTTAATAACTATTTTGTAAATGTAGGATCAACTCTAGCAGACAAAATTACCACTACAATTATATCATATTTTTCATATTTATTAAATATATGTAGGAATTCAATGCAGTTGCTTCCAAATAACAAAACGGAGCTGCTAAATGTGGCAAATAATTAAAAAATAAAAGCAGTACAGGGTATGATGATATATCACAAATTATCCTTAAAAAACTCATCATCTGTACTGCTGAATTTCCACTTTATACATTTAACAAGTCATTTTCAACAGTTATAGTCACAGACTCTCTGAAAATAGCGAAGATTATTCTAATTTTTAAAACTGGTGATAAGTTCCAGTTTAAAAATCATAGACCCATTTCAATTCTTCCCTTTTTTTCAAAATTCTTGAAAGACTAATGTATAATAGACGATTATATTAAAAAAACATACATTATACAGCAAACAACTAGGCTTTAGACAAAACCTCTCGACTTACATGACTCTACTTGAACTTCTTGATTTAATATCAAATGCAATTGACAATAATGAATTTACAATCGGTATCTTTATTGATTTATATAAAGCATTTGATACTATTTACCATTAAACACTCTTAGATAAATTAAACAACTATGGTGTCAGAGGTCTACTTTTACAGTGGTTTACAAGTTATTTATGCAACAGAAAACAATCTGTACTAATAGACAACACATTTTCTTCTTTGAAGTAAATCAATTATGGTGTCCCGCAAGGCTCAGTCTTAGGTCCATTGCTTTTTCTTCTGTATATCAATGATCTCCACAATGTCTCCACTCTGCTGGACTTCATCTTATTTGCCGAATGATACTAACATATTCTATAGTCACTCAAACTATGAATCAATGATAAATACTGTAAACTAAGAACTTGTACACCTATCCACCTGGTTTAATGCTAATAACAAGTTGTCACAGAATATTGAAAATACTAAATTTATTGTATTCACAAATAGAAATAAAAGAATCTCTAGTAATCTTAGAGTAAAAATCGATGAAGTCCCAATAAATAAAGTAAAACATAGTAAGTTCTTAGGCATCATCATCATTGAACACCTAACTTGGCAAGAACATCTTAGATTTATCGAAAGCAAAATCTTCAAAACCATAGGTTTTATGTACAGAGTTAGATGCATATTGTCTAAATCAGTACTTGCATTATTATATAATTCTCTTTTTTTACCATATCTTAATAATTCAAACAATGTTTTGGGGACCTCGTATACCAGTAGATTGAAAAAAATTCACCTGATTCAGAAGAAAATAGTGCGAGCTATAACAATTGCCAGTTATCAGGACTACACACCACCAATATTTAAAAGACTAAACTTTTTGAACATTTATGACATTAATAAGTTGGCAGTGTCTAGAGGTACGGATCCGTACTGGTCTTTTCTGTGATACCGAATACGCATCCGCATTCGTAGCTATTTTTGCATCAAATTCGGATCCGTGGTTTTTGTGACATTTACAAAACATACGGATTTTGACAATTTTTACAATATACATGTGGATTTTGACCATGTGCCCTGTACATCATTGAAAAGTACATGCCCACTTCAAGAAAATGGTGATATGGCGTTATACAGCCTGCAGCCGTACCGTTTTTCTTCGGTGCCATTGTTCTTTGAGATACAATAGTTACACTGTAAATATTCATTAGTCTCCTTTTATTGCCTTGCAAATTCTTAGCTTTGGTATAGTGCTGTGTGTTGTATAATACCAGTTAATAGTTTGTTTAATTTATTTTGTTTATTGTTGCAAAAAAGTTTAGTATTTTGATGTGTAGTAGGCCAGTTAGCTAAGAGTTTAAATCTTAGAGTGTTGTAATATGATGACTTACCAGCCTGCATTTCTATAGAGTGTTGCGAATGTGATAACTTCCTAAACTGTATTTTTCCTTAGTTTGGGTTGTTATTTATTGACTTGTCGAACATGTAGTAGCTTAATATTAGGCCATCTAGGATACACTGTATAGTGCTGCTACCTGTCAGCAGTTAAGTAGAGCGGGACGGGAGTTGTAAGATGGGTAAGTTGAACAAAAAAGTCGTGTTTAACTCCTTTCAAATCAGAATCGTTACATCGTCTAATTGTAAAACCCTTGTGTCTAAAATCTATCAGTAATTAATAACCATATTAAAGAACATAGCAAAAATCTTGGTCTTTATGTGATATACAGTAGGTCCAATTTATAAGAACTGCTAAACTGTTACATGCACCTGTTGCCAAATAATTTATGCTGTGAATATTATAACGTGCCAGTATTACTTGCTTGATTTATTATTTTGTTTGTCATTGTAAACATTTTAAAACATCTTTATGTGAGCCAGGTCCCATATTAATTAGTTTATTTTATCATTTTGTTTATCAACGCTCTGCTACAATCAGTGACTGCCATATTCCAACTCAATTTTTGTAGTGTTTTAGACGTCATTTCTATTAAAAAATAAAAAGGCCATTTTACAAATTTGCATTTAACTGAAGGCTACTGAAATTACGTTCGATTGTCACATTAATCCGCTTTATGTTGTGTTAAAACATCAAGTTACTAGCTTCATTTTCTCTGTGATTCCTCGGGGTTAAAGGTTTGAATCAGCTGAGATTTATGCTGTGCAATGTATAAAGCTAGTTCATGAAATCTAGTTAATTCGCGGTTTAGAAAGCAATAATTGCTGTTTGTGAATTAAAACCTAAATTTTGTATCCTTGATGCTGAAAAACAGTTTAAAAAACTCCTTACTGAACTATTTCGACCACTTAAATGCCTATTCAACTGTGAGTGTAGAATGCTCATTTACTAATGCAGTAAAGCACTTTGGTACTTCAATAAACATCTAGAATTTTGCATTTTGTAAAAAAACGTTCTAACTGAATAATTAAATTCCAATAAATTTTGCCACTATGCAGACAATAGTTCATTGTTGTTGGAATTTCCTTAGAGTTACATGTAATGCAGCAGAACTCCAGTAAAAAATATTTTATAATTATTAAAAATTAAAACAGGCATATAGGGTTACCATATTGTCTGAGTTGAAAAAGAGGACATTTTTTCGCACACGTGTAAGTAGGCAAAAAGGACCAGTCTAGGGTCTATTAAAACAATGCAAATTATATAAATAGGCCTACATGTATTCTAATAGCAATACCAAATTGCTATACTGCAAAAAACATTAACACACTGCAACTGTCAGTCGCCTGCTTCTTCTTGGCTATCAGAAACAGTTACGATTGAACTTGACTGAGCCTGAGGCTGAGACCAAGAATACTTTTCCGAAGACCGATTTGCTTTCAGCAATTTCGGTCGACAGCACAGATATGCATAAAAGTCTTTGCATGACAGATGTTTGAAATTATGCTGAACAAATAGAATTCCTTTCACGGATTCAACATGCAACTTGTTTCTTTCCTTTAACTTTTGCCAATAACTTGTTGAAGTCGTCATCTTTACAATTTGCTTCAACAAATTTCTTCAAATACCACAATGACGTATATTGCTAAGTGCTTTCGCAACCATGTCAACAGAATGAAGAGCCAAAACAGAGTTAACAATCGCTTCTGTTTTTGTTCGAGCACACGACATCTTTCGTGCAATATTGGAATCGGGCAATATTGTTGTTAACACGCTACAAGTACAATCCGTAGATTTGTAGCTGTGATGGTGCTTGACGGTATGAAAGGCCAGTGTTCCTTCAGCTGCTGACACAGAATCGTCAGTTTTTGAGCCAGGTTTTACAAAAAAATCCGTGACTCTTGTGGACGAACTTTCTCCTCGAACACTCTTACCATGTTTCTGTGTGCTGACGTGGGCATCCAAATCAAGCCCACCTTTATTTGCAACAGAAATGAAAGTTCCGCCACCATCTGTAAATGCACACTGTCGTTTCAGCATTGGCTGCATTGCTACTTTCTAATTAACTTTTACCAGTTGCTCAAAACTGCAAAACAGCGAAACTATACAAATTTAAAGAAATTTTCACATAAAAACAAACAAAATAGCTCCCGGAAGCTGACGTCATTTTAAGTCGTTAGCGAATACGCCGAGTATCGACAGTGGTGTGAGTCGTGTGAATCGCTTACTTTTGTTTAGTAAATATGTACACAAAGCTTTTACAAGGGTTGCATTTTGAGATGTTAGCAATATCTTGTATTGAAAATTAACGAGCTTCTCTTTGTCTCGTACTGTCGTACGCCTCTGCAGTTAGCAAGTTCCGTACATACTGATTGAGGCAAAACCCAGACAAACTGCCGATTTTTTGAAAACCCGCCTGGATGCCCGGACAGAGGCCCAAAAATAGGACGTGTCCGGGGAAACCTGGACGTATGGTAACCCTAGTGCTGCATGCACAGTAATAGGATATTCACATTCTTTTTAAAGGTATTTATCAGTAGAAATATTAACTAACGTCAAGCAAGTACACTAAAACTTATGTAATCTATTACATTCTTAAATGTTCAAGCACTAACATTGCTAATTAGTTAAATAAGACTGTTACAATGGGAAGACGCACATGTATTTAATTGACAATATATAAACATATTCATATTCATTATATACATATCTATTAAAAGTTTAGCATAATATGAGAAAAAAGTTTTTTTAATCTAATCCTGTTGTTTTTCGTATGCAAACGGGGGATAAACGTTTCTTTCATACCAAAAATAGGCAGACACTATGTTTACGCTATAGTAATAAAGCATGACTCGCCCACCGTAATATTATTTAGTGTTGCGCGCATTCACTGCAAGTTGTTTAAAGGGCGCGTTCTATCTAGGGATTACATAGTAACATAGCTATCATGAAGATATTCAATTTCACTCAATCCGCGTATCTTGAGGATGCGGTTATTTACAATTGTGGATTTTGTGGTTGCGGATAAACAAGAAAGTGATATCTGCTCCTCTCTGACGGCGATCCGTATTTTCTCGTCAATATCTTTCGCAGAACGGTGATACTTATTTGTTATTTATATCATTTGCCGTACGGATCAATCCGTATTTTTTATTGAATGCTGTCGAGACAAGGATCTGTAGCACTTTTAGTTGCTGCAGTTCCGGATACAGACCCGTACCTTTAGTCACTCCCTAACAAGTTCCAAACTGCCATTTTCATGTATAAATTCTCTCATAAATTATTGCCACCCTTATTTACTGATTACTTTTGTTTGAATGCTGAAATACTTAATTATAATACACGATATAGACTTAACTATCACTACATACAGTGCAACATAAATGTTAGAAAATTTTCTATCAAATACAATGGCCCTTACATATTGAATTCAATTGATTGAGCTATAAAAAATGCCGACTCGCTGTCTATATTCAAAAAAGTATGTAAATTACACTTACTTGATTTTTTTAAAACATATAACTGATCACTCAATAATGATTTGTTGTTGTTTTTCATTTTCAAAAACTTTCCCTCTGGGATAATAATACAGTTACTTGCAAAGGCCCTGCAAAAAATTTTGCATATAAATCCACTTATAATCAACAATGTGCAACATTCTACCTAGTATTCGTTTATTTGCCAAACGCAAAGTCAGCAGCAGCTTTTACTGAATTAATGTTATAGGCAGAGTATAATGGTGACGTCAGAACAATGGCTCTGCGTCAGCTGTTTTCCAAGCGAAAATTGCCGATGGAATATCTAACTAATTCCTCTTAGTGGACGTGTCCCAAAATATAGCCCACATGACCGTGTAGCCCTGTTCTTCCTCTTTCTAAAGAGCCATATATCTCCTTCCGAGAGTCCCACCAGGCGCCACTAGAACGTTTTTTCTACAGGCTGTTTGACCAAAATTTCGAAAAATCGAGAGTAAGGTCCGGGAAAGCGCCCGTTACGGGAAGCCATGGCTCTCCTGCGAATTCTAAATATGCCTACTACACCCACCGGCCATTTTTTGCAAAGCTTATACCTCTTATTTCTGGAGAACGGGAACGTGCCTGGCATGATGCCGGTAATGGTTAGATAGCCCGTTCAATGGTGGGTGTTATAGTCATACTTAGAATTCAGGGTAGGGCCACTACGCCCCGTGACGGGTGTTTTCCCGGACACAACTAGCGCGAACAGTGGGACTCTTGAAAGGAGATATATGGCTCTTTAGGAAGAGGAAGAACAGGGCTACACGATGGTATAGGCTATATTTTAGGACACGTCCACGAAGAGGAGTGGCGACGAGTTAATTAGATGTTCCATTTTTGGCAATTTTCGTTTGAAAACCTGCTGACGCAAAGCAATTGTTGTGACGTCATCTATTATACTCTGTTTGTAAGCTTATAACTTTAATTCAGTAAAAGCTGCTGCTCACTTTGCATTATAAATGAGGACTATGTAGGATATTCGCGTATTTTTAATTTTAAGTGTATTTGTACGCAATCTTTTTGCAGGGCCTTTGCTAGTTTATGTATTAATTTCGCTGTACATAACCGACGACGCTACAGCTGTGACGACGGCACCATTTTCGATGATATATATATATATATCAAATGAAAGGTCTCTACCCAAGGGTTCGCACCTGAGGGTGTACTTTTCGAATCGGGTCCACCGGGAGGAACGGGGGCCGAAAAACCTCCAAAAAATGCCTTTTTTGACCGTTTTTTGCAAAAATTTCTAGATTTCTGGAGATCCGGAATGGGCCGTGGGTGGTGCTGGTAATGATGGAATAGCCCGTTCAACGGTGGGTGTGATAGTCATACTTAGAATTCGCGAGAGGGCCACTAATGCACGTTACAGGCATTTTCCCGGACCCATCTCCCAATTTTTTCGAATTTTTGGGTAAATTGCCGGTAGAAAAAACGCTCTAGTGGCGGTCAGTGGGACTCTTGAAAGAAGATATATATAGCTCTTTAGAAAGAGGAAGAACAGGGCTACAAGATGATGTGAGCTGCATTTAGGACGCTTCCTTCCTGAGGAGCTCTGATGAGTTGATAGGAGGTTCCATTCCGTACGATTTTCGCTTGGAAAACTGTTGACACAAAGCCAGTGTTCTGACGTCATCCATTATACTCTGTTTATAACATTATAACTTTAATTCCATAAAAGCTGCTGCTGGCTTTGCGTTATAAGTAAGGACTATGCAGGATGTTCGCATATTTTTGATTATAAGCGAATTTATATGCAAATTTTTTTCCCGAGCCTTTGCTAGTATTCAATTAATGTTGTTTCGGTACTTCGAATTTTCAAGTTTTATACAGTGTTACTCCTAATGCAAGCCCTGTATGCTATATGACAATATGTAAGTGGCGCAATAAAACATATGTAAGTGGCATAAAATTTCAAGACAAATTTTTAAGCTTTATGTAAGTGAAGGGTTTTCTTGTGCTTTAAACAATCTTGTACTGTCTGTTTTGTTTGGTGGTTATATTGTAGTTGTTTTGTAAACTCACTCATTTTAATGTGTCAATGTATTATTTGATTGTGATTAGTTTTGTATGCTGATTGTTTTAATATGTGTGAGTGATATTAACTAATGTTCATTGTTGCAAAATTTAACAAAAAAAAGATAGTTTTAATGCAATGTAAATGTGAATGGCTACCATCCGTTGGGATATTATATTCTCCTGTTTTTGACCAGTTAACTTGAAGATTTCGTTTTTCTACCTTTTTCAAAAAATCTTTTTTTAATCAGGAATGGTTCATGGGATTCCAAGGCAAAACACGTAGGGTTTAGAACATTTTTAGGAAGGTTATCACAGACAGTCGTTTTGAGAAGTTTGGATCTTAAGTGCATTTACTAGATACGTAGAAATTAAAGTGTGAAAAAACTTGGGCAGTCCTCATGATTTTGTACCGAGAGTTTCATGTTAACTTAATATTTTGGCAATCACAGTCATAATTAATTAATGATAAGCTTACTATTATTTCGTAGATATGTAACCGTGTGAATTTTATCTTATTGTAGAATGGCTTGTAGGTCACCAAAAACCGATAAAAAGAATTTTATTCTCTACGGTGTCAAATGTATTTAGCATGATTTCTTTCTTCCTCAAAAAGTCTTATTCCATCTGTTGCAGACATTGAGGTATCAACATTTATCAGAGTATTCAGCCCACTTCTATCTGCAGCTAACAGGTAAGTTCTTCTACTCCTAAAGATAGATTTGGTTGAAGGTGTTGAACATCTTAATCTATCTTAGCTGTCTGAGTAGTTTTTCGTTTACCAGGTGGTTTTTTGCAATGTTTCAAGGCTTCCTTTAACACGTTTCTTACTGGAATCATGAATAAACGGTTATAGCGTGAATAAACTGCGGAATCAGCTGAAAAAGCGCAAAATGTGCGAATGTCTTGATTGACCCAAAATGTTCAAGTTTGCGCATTTTGCTTACAAAAGAGAATTTTCGTAAAAATGGCATCATTTCGGAGTTGGCGGAAATCAGTTCCAGACAAACTCCGGCAGGAACCAAGAAAGACATCTGACGAATTACTTGTGTTTGGTTATGCATGTAAATTATTCAGAGATGATGAAAAGGCAAGATTTGTTGATCGAGGCAAGCATCTGATTCCGTGGATGGGAGACGACTCTCACATGATTGACAGGTCGGTCTTCTCTCCTGCACCCTGCTGTATCAGTGTTTGAATTTGTGAATCAGAACTGTTGCACTAAGTCTTTGCTGGATTGTTTATCGTTGTTAAAAGGTTTTTAATCTTATTAGTTATTTCTTGTAGATGTAACCATGCTTTAGTTTGTTAATGAAAATGGTTAGATTTGTGCACAAATTGTTTGTGCAAAAAGCATTGCAGCATTTCCGCCTGGCACTGAGACAACAAGTTTGAGTGAACTGATAATGGGATGCTGTACCACGTCACAAGGAGACCAGGGAGACACTGGAAGTTGTGGAGCCAGACGGAATGCCTAATCCTTATACATAATATCGGATGGTTGAGTATATTATCATCGAGTAATTGTAAACGTTTTTGAAGTAAATAGCCATAATGGTATGATGTTGAATGTCTGACTAGAACTGTTACTGATTAAACGTTGGTAATAATAATGTTTTTTGGCTGGTTAGTGATGCACTGGATATAAGTGAATTTCAAGTGAGAGTTGTGCATGCCCCCTTTTTTGGATTCATGAGCAATGGTTTCATGGGTCCATGAGAGATGCTGTCTATATAAATTAACCAAATATTCTGTATGGCTCCATTTGCTACAAACAACTAATAATTTTAAAAACTGGGACAGTTTTTGGGTAAGGTTATTTTTGAGTTGTGCAGTTGGTGGTACGGAGTAACTGAGCACATTCTGGCCTGCCATTGGAAAGGACTCAATTTAGTTAGTGCCCGTGTCGGTAATTGTCCATTTTATAGTGCTGGCATTAATTTACAAACATTGAATGTTTGTCCAGCAGATTAAGAAGCAATAATTAGATTTATATAATTAATTTCTAATTTTAAGATTCACAGTGTGAAATAAGTCAGTTTGACTCAGCTGGGTCTGCAAAGCAGGGTAGCTTCGCAAATTTACTAGAAAATGTTGTGAACCCTGGTCTGGGATTTTTTTCGATCTGCATCTTTAAATCTGTGCATTTCTGATACATAGGATATATGGGGGATTCATCATTTGGGCCCGAGTAATTTATTTTAATGTAAAGACAGAAGTATCTTAGAATAATATGCAGTACAAGATATTGAAGAGGGAAATATTTTCAACCTTTTTTCTTGTTTTATATTTAATTTTGTAATTTAATTATGTTTGTAAGTTTTTTTTTATTACATGCTCTCTGTAGTACATATATGAACTTGAATGGCAGTAATTTCTGCTTTGCTGAAACATGTTGTGCAAAAAGAAAACAGTTCTTCATTGGATCAGTAGAATACAGACCATTCATGATATCAGGGAAGCAATGTGAAATCACATGTTTAATAGCCAAGGAATTACTTGAAATTTGAATTTTTTGCAATGTTAGAAATTTGTCCCGGTTTTGTTAAATTTTGTTGTCACTGCTGCGCAAAAGCATCCAAATGCAATTTATATTTTTATACCAAAGTCAAAGTGAAATTATTTTGGTTGAAAAATCATAGGTCATTTTGAATCATTTCCAGTTTTCCTTTAGCAGTTTTTATAAGCTACAAAATTGCATTAAACAAAATTTAAAACCTACTTTTACATGTAAGTTCTTATGCATTGTTATACAGTTACATTACTGTGAACTGTGCATGCAACAATTCAAACTTCTAATTAAACAGTGGATATTGTTTAAAATTAATAGTTTGTTTCTGAGGGAAGCAGCCTGCAGGTATTCCACTTTGCTGTTTAAAATACCATTCACAATAACATCAACAATGCTTGAAAAGGTAGCGTAACAAGCCCTGCTTGATCTCTTTTCATGCAAGCCCACATCTAGTTTGTTTTTGGAGTACCTTGAATACAGCATGTTTTCATCCAGAGTTCCAGGCTGGTCCAGTAATAAAAATGAAGACGGCTGCCCAAATTCATCTGGTCCAGTAAAGTAAGAAGCACAGATTACCTGGATTTACCCAGTTTGTAAAGAAAGACTTACTGTACAGATTTATCTGGGTCTGGCAAGTTGTATATCTGGTGCATCACTATGGGAAAATTCAGAGACAGTCATTCCGGTCTTGCTGCCATGGCAATTTTTTATTTGTTTTTAAATCGGTTTTACATATACACACGTGTGTGTGTGTGTATATATATATATATATATAAAATTATGTTCAAAAAGTGTTAAATCATTATATTACAATAAACTGGCATTTCTGATTTAAAAAAAAAACAAGAATTAGTTTTCTCTAGCTTTAAAAAGTAAGTAAAGATGGACCATTTTGATTATCGACTGTTTGCCAATATTACCAAACTTTACAATGAAATAATTATGTTACCGTTTACCATGCTTATAAATTATTATTATGCAGACGTAGATTTACTAGATTAATTATCAGCATGTGCTGAAGGAGTATAGTCTGTTTAAAGTTTGTATTATTGCAAAATCTGTGCCAGTGCACTTTCTTTTTGCTTTACTTTTTTGGTACAGCCACATACGTATATCAGATGGTCATGTTGTTCTGATTTAATAAATTTTAAGTATATAATTTTGGCCTTATTAGATATTTCTGTGCAGTCTTGGAATGCACAGTATAAGACTTGACACCTGGCAGTTAAATATGTTGTTCCCTTACTGTTTAAGCTTTATGTTCAAAGACTTGAATCTCTAAGCAAAAATATTCATTTCACTTACACTAAATGTAACGTTAAAGCATTGGTGGTGTAATTTTGCATAATGTGATTCACAAGCTGTCTTTTCTTATAATGATTTCCAGAAAAAATTATGGTCTGTCATCCATTAGCTATAGTTATATTTCAGTATATTTGTTAAGGCTTCATAACTGTGCAGAAATATCTGTTAGTTGTGTTGTGCCCACATGTTCATTTTTGGCATCTTGTTTACATGCTCCTATATTTGAACAGGTATGATGGCAGAGGTCACTTGTTTGACCTATCACAGTATGAGGCAGAGGTGGGAAGCACTGCGCGACAGCTGTCTGAAGAAGAAGAGCGGATTGAAAAGCTCTGTGACGAGGAGCGCTATCTTGCTTTGTATAAAGATTTGTTAGAGGAAGAAACAAAACATGGTAGGTTAACAGTTTTTTCTTTTTATTTTGCTTAGAAATGTGTCATCTTTAAAAGTTACCATAGATAATAATTCGCCATTTATAAATGTGCAGTTTTAAATCTGCTAAAAGCTCAACAACAAATTGTGACTAAAAGTTACAAGGCTTCATATAGTTGTAAGTTACAGACTCCTTTATCTTTTTATGTGCCACTATTTTAATTGGAAATATGGGCTAATATTTTTTGTAATATTTCCAAATTATTGCTTTTAGCAGTGCAGGAAAAACATTAATACCACAGCTATTTTACTGCTGATGCTGTCAGTAGCTTTGCTGTACTGAAATTGATTTTAGCATATAACCTGTGGCTGTTATTATTTAGTGGTGTTGTGATTAGGAGCAGCTCAGTCAAGACTCAGAAGTTATATAGATGTATATAATTTGCTAGGCTGTAAATCAAATCTTCATTAGAAAGTGTAATTATTTAATAATCTAACTGCTCTTTGTTTAGGTGTTAGTGAATTTCAGTTGCACTGTAAAATGTTGTTCAGCAAATTCTTGTAAATTTTGGTTTAGAAATATTTTTCTGAGAAAAACTATTGCTTGTTGTACTATAGATCTACATTACGACTACTTTTCAATTTGTTAGTAACTTAGTTGTAATGTAGCCTTTGATCAGTCTAGTAATGTTTGAAAGAAGGCTTAGCCTTAGAATATGACATGAACTGTAAAGTATTTCCTTGGTAGCATTTTATTTACGGGTGATTAATCAGAAGAAATGTGAGAACACAATACAAAGTAGCTCCTAGAGTGGGATGAGAAGAACAGTAGATGAAAATTGTATGACGTGACTGATTTAGTAGATGAAACACAATACACACATCAGCCAAAATACTAAAACCCCATTGTATTAAGTTAACAAATTAGTTGAAAAAGTTGTGTTCAAAATGCCAGTAATGACTGAGTTCGCTAGCATGGTTATCTGTTGAATTGAAATAAATTCCGTAGTCAACTTTTTCAAATAACTTGTTAGGTTAATACCATCTGGTTTTGATCTTTTGGCTATTTCCTATATTGTATTCACCCCTTTCTTTTGATTAATGACCCCATGTAGTTTTGCTCTGTTGTTGTGTCATTCACTTCCAACTACATGAGTTGCATTCTGTTTGTGTTCTACCTAATTGGTTTGACAACATTTTCCTGTACATCAAGTTTCCTTCAAATCTTGACAAATACTAAACTAAATACATTGATTTATTAAATGAATTATGTACATCTACAGAGGAAGAGCTGAAGAGACTACATGAAGCCTTACAAGAAGATGGGAGTTACCATTCCATAGGATATAAGTACGACAATGGAGGAGGAGATTTAGAATATGATCCAACACAACCCACAGAGGGTGAGTTAAACGAAAGCCTAAAGAGTGTCGTGAATTTAATTTAAATATAATATTATACTTTTTGCTGCTTCAATTTACTGCAATGTACAAGGTAATCTGCTTAATATCTATAGTCCTTTCTTCCGCAGCATAGAATATTGGAGCAAATCTATAATGTAGACAACAAATACAATATTTACTTATGATCTGCCGTTTTATACACATTTTATTTTTTTGAATGCAAGTAACAAAACAAGAAATCTCTTGTTTGTGAATGACGAGTGTATTTAGTAAGTTGAGACACTAGGTATTTTCTAAATGTGTACTGTGATGCTTCACTGTCAACACCAGTTTTACGTGTGCCTTGTGGTCGTGTGTTTCAGTTTGTTAACTGAGCTGCATTTTGTTCATTTGTCAACTGCAGTTAGTCATAGATTTCTGACGCATGTTGGTCTTTGCAGAAGAGACCGAAGAAGTAGAAGAACCTGTAGGTGAAGAAGATGATGATGACGAAATTAATGAGGAGCCGTTTATTGCACCGGAAGAGCTGAAATTATCACGCAATATCGAAACGGTGAGTCATGCAATGTTTATTGTTGCTGCTACTTATCTTTGTACTAAAAGTTTAATTCTTGATGTCACTTTGTACATTTATGTAAAATTGCATATTTAATAATAGTATTGCTGTTCATTATTAGGGATTATTATTCTTTGGTTGCATTATGAAAATTGTCTGCAGCTGGTGCAACAAAATTCAGTCACCCATCTATAAACTATTTTGCATTGGAGGTATGTGGCATTTTTACGTGGCATCATAGGATTTGTATCTATGGCTTATGAGAGAGTTATAAATTGACTAGTGTCACATATCTTGATGATTAGATGGGTAAAGATAGCTCGTAGTTATGGGGTGCCTAGAACAAATTGCAAGACAATTTTTCTGTTCAAATTCTCTTAAAACATGGTTTCAACTACCCTCAACAAAAAAAAATCAGATGAAATCTGGACTGGTGCTTTATGGTGCCTGCTTGGGCCAGAAATCAATTGTATCTCCTAAACCATCGAGTGCAGATAAAAAAATATTCTTAACTGATAGAAAACTGCACAAAATGTTGTTGTTTTTCATCTGTGACGTCGCGATGATGTCACAGTACTATTACAACGTACCAGTACAAGACCATCCTTGAGCACTTTGTTGTTATTGAAAGTGGGTCACAAGAATTGATTTTTCAATGTCAGCACTTGTATCAGCATTCAGTATCAGTTACAGATTGGCCTTGCATTTTATCAGTGCCCTTTCACACCATTTCCTAGGCATCCTAATGGTGCCTATGATGACCAAAAATTGATTACACCTCTAAGCCATCTATCCTAGAAGAAAACTGTGTTATTCACTGATGGGTAAGTGCATCATATAAATCTAAAAATGTTGCCATTTGTCAGTTATGATGTCACAATACTTATCGCATTATTAAGAGCATTACTGCCTCGTAGTTTTTTATGAGAATTTTGGCCACTTATTAAATGGTAGTGGCAATCGGCCCTTGGAAACCTGCTGCTGTTAGCGAGGTCCATCACTTCAGCAATGTGCCACACTGATGCAAGCTGCTTGATCCTCGCGAAATGCATGCCAGGGGGGAAAATCCAGTTGATTGGCAAAGGGCAAGAAGTAGCAGAAAGGACTTGTCTCACTGCATTAGACTCATCCAGGGATATCACATCTGGCACAGGCGACTAAGTCGCTTGATAATGGTGGTCACTGGAATTGAGTTACTCGCTCTTCAGTGACACTCTTGTTTGGTGACAAAGTGAAACTGGTGGATTCCAGGTATGGTACATAGGTAACTTCAATGGCAAGACCTCTGAACCGCAAGCGGAATAGGACTATGTCTCGGTACCCTACAGTAAAACCTATATCACCCAGCTGGCCGTTAGATGAGGTTAGAATCCACAACATTTTTGGAATCCACTTGTGCACTTTCCTATTGGTCAACGTGCATATTTTTCACTTAAGCTTGATGGTTTAGGAGATACAGCAAATTTTTGGCCCCAGTAGGCACCATCTAAGATTTATGTATATATTTCAAAAGTACAAATATCGATTTTCGGTGATATTTTGTTAAAGGTACCTGAAACCATGTTTTAACAGAACGTGAAGAGAAAAATTCTATTACAATTTGTTTTTGGTTACTTGTTATGTTTTGTACATGATTTGGACTTGTATTTATATATTGTATTTGAAAACCTTACAGCCAATGACACAGAAGATGCACGCAATCATTGAGAAAACTGCTTGGTTTGTCACACAAAATGGTGTGCAGATGGAGATAGTCATAAAAACAAAACAAGGAAATAACAGCCAATTTGCTTTTATGCACTACGATCACTATCTGCATCCATACTATGAGCACATGAAAAAATTTATGAAGGATGGAAAATACAAACCGCAAGGGCATCTCAGAGACAGGCAAAACAGTGGTTCATCCGGTATATTACTTTTTCTAACTTTGTGAATGTGATGTAATTGGTGGCCATTTGTTTGTGAAATGCGATTTAACACATGTGCTGGATCTATTTTTAAGCTATTGAAAAGTAAAACAAATAATTAAATTTTGTTCAAGACTTTCAATTTCTTGCATTTTCCCTATACTATATACAGATGCTTGAATATCTTTTAATTTGTAATTCACATAGTTATTGTTATAGTTAAAATGAATGGTTATGATTAGGAATAAGAACAAACTTGTGTTTAACTGAATCAAACTTCCTAATTTTATTTATTACTTGGAAAAACCAGATTGAACCTGAATTTTACATGTATTTGATTATCAAAATAAAATTTGATTTTCACTGAATTACACTTTTATGCTAATTTGATTGCAGTTTAGATCTTGTTGAGTATCATATTATTACAGTTACAGAAATTACATTGGGAGTTCACTTGATAAATTTGTATTTTGTCAAGTTCATTGTATTGTGAATACGTGGTGTTTGTTTTTTTGCAGATGATGATGCTGATGACAGTGGTGGGTACCTGCATCCTAGTTTGTTTGCCAAGAAACATGCACAAGAGAGAAATTCACATGTAAATAATTTTTTGTTTTATTGTAAGTTACATTGTACGGTATATACGGTGACTTTGTTGTGTCGCTTTATAGCTTTTGTTACTAATTATCTCTTTGGAGAATTAACAAAAGGATTTGTTTTTGTTGCAGTAAACATCGCCTCTATCTGTCACTAAGTTATGTTTTAAAGTAAAATGAATTTTGACAGAATGTGGTAGACAATTACCTAAATCTTGGCTTTGCTGGTCTGTTACGAAATATCCAAGTAAACTGATATTCTACAAATGTGTAGCATGACAGTGAGTTGAATGTAGATTCACAAGAGGCAAGGGCGTATGCTAAATTCAGGTTACTTTCATGAATGTTCCATAGATCAATTTATTTGTTAGCTGTTATCTAACGTTTATTGTGTTATGCATGAAAATAATAATCACTGAAATAAATGCAGTAAATCAGTAAAATCTATACTTTACTGAAATGGTATGTAACCGAGGTAAGAAAGGGAGGAGGGAGAGAGAGAGAGAGAGAGAAAGTACAGAGAGAGATAATTATTCAATCTCATTTATTTCAAAATAAAATAAATACAAATCCCTCTATTTGTAGGGTAAGGGTGTACAATACAAATACAAAATATGCTACATATTGAAGGTTACTGCAGACGCACACATATACATATACATAAATATATATAACACAGAATTAATATGCAAGGAATAGATGAATGAATATGCTTTGAATTTTTAAGATTATTATCTGGCAGTTTGAAACTATTGCAAAGGTTTATATTTACTACATTACAATTTTTTTTAACTGAGATTTCGTGAGCAACATAATGAAGGCTACACATGCAGATACATCCCGAAAAAATTTAGCGAAGGTAAAACATTTTGTATAGAAGATGTTGCATTGTTAGAAATCAAAGGGCAGTTAAATACTAATCATTCAGGCGTTTGTATATCAATAAGGCACTTATATTAATTACTTCGGCTAGACCAACTGTATAAAAGGAGGAGTTACAACCTCTGCCAAGTACAAGGTTGAGTGCCAGGGATTCTAAGCTTCTGCCATTTCTACCAGTAGGCTGTGAGAGAAGACATTTTCTCTATTTTTCCGTTAAAAAGCCTCTGAACAGTATTCTGCAGTTCCAAGCGCCTAATATAAATTTATCGAGATCTGCCTTGCGTAGATTAGCACTTTCTGCATTGCATTCAAGCGCATCGTTTACGTTTTCATTTCTTGCTATGTCAATGTTTTTTATTGTTCTCAGAAAGGATTTAGTTGTTTAGTGATTTGCCAAAAAGTGCTTATGAAAAACACTGTTATTTAGTTCCCGCTGTATTGATAAAATATTGTCTAAACCATGTCTTCACCTGATCGGGACAGCGGCTTTAAAATGAATTTGCAAGCATTGGCTGAGAACAAAATACCTAGAGGGGGTATGCCACACATACGCTCAACCAAACCTTTGGCAGGATTGTAACCGACACCCACTACAGTTTTAAGACCATCTTAAATTAAATGATCAAATAGTCTTCAAATAGATCACATTTTTCATTCAACCAAGCTACAGTTGCATACATTATAACAGGTATCACTAGGATTCTAAATAGATTTGATATAGTTTCTAGTTTCATCCCTTTATATTTAAAGCAAAATTTCTTTATGTCTAGCCATTTAAACCAAGTTTTTTCCTGACCGCACTTACATGTGAGCGAAAACTTAAATTACTGTCAACAATGACACCAAATACCTTGGATTCATTTGTGTATGCAATTTTCTTTTGGCCAAATTATAAATCAGGTGGGTGTGGTTCTGTTATAAGGTGAGGTACATTTTTGTAAATTATTGCCTGCGTCTTAATTGTGTCGCAGTTTATGCAGAGTCTCCAGTAAAAACACATGAATGAAGAATATCGCTACAGTTTTGAGCCAAGAGATATGCTTCATGAACACTGTTATGCGTGACAAATACCGTGCCATCATCAAGTGTTTTTGTCCTCAGTGTTAATGTCATTAATCATATCTGCTATAAAGAAAATAAATAGTAGCTGTGATAATACGGATCCCTGTGGCAGTCCGATAGTGCATGGATAATCAGGAGTGATGTAATTTTTAACTTTGAGACTGATTTTGCAATTATTCAAATAAAATGCTATTACTCCTAAAAGATACCTCTAACACCTGCGCAAATTAACTTCCATATCAACCAGTTTATCCAGACACTATCGAAGGCTTTTTTATAATTTTGTGCTTTTTGCAAATCAGAAACAAGCCTAACAATATATCTCTCTGTACTGTGATTTGCCTTGAAACCGTCCTGTTCTTTATCTAGTATATTCATTTGATCAAACAATGTTTTAGTCTATTTTCGATCATCTTCTCTGCTAACTTGCTGCATTACGATAGCAAACTAATTGGCCTGTAGTTTCCAGGAACGCTATAGTCTTCTTTATCTGATTTTGTTAGGAAAATAACCTTAGAGTTTAACCAGAGCCAGCATTTGGTTTTGAGACACAAATTTATAAGGTTCAACAATAGTGATCTACACCCAAAACTCAAATGTTTTCGCATAAGTGGGTGGCAACCGTGGTTATCCAAGCTTTTGTTTTCTGCCTTGATTCCTTTAATGGCTTTCGTTAGTTTGTTCATAGTGAAGTCACTATTATACCAGTTGTCATTATCATTGTACTGAAAGTTTTTGATGTTCTCTTCAGTTTTCTGAAACCAATGAGCATCATAATCTGTTGCCTTTATATGGTCCCCAGTAAAGAAAGTGCGAAGTAAAACGTCACGTTTTTCTTCATCACTGACATAGTAATTTTTATTTGCTATGTTTTGTTAGGTCTGTTTAGTAAATATACTGCGATATGTCTTCAAGAAATCTTTGCCTTTTTGCACGTTTAGATCAGATATATTGCGATAATCCACTCATTTGTCTCGTGTTGCATAGCGTTATCAAAGAGATCCTTGGAGATAATGTATTCAACCTTGTTCTCGTAGTTAGAATGACATAAATATTTCTTGCACGCCACCCTGAGGTTTTTGGACAGGTCTGATAACGTTGAATTTCAAAATGGCTTATTGTGTTTTGATATGAGTTTTTCTTATTTAACGATCTTGCAATTGCTTCTATAACAGTATTTAAAAAAAAGCTGCTAGACTCTGTCCACATTATCCACGTTTAAAAGTGAAATAAATTCTGGAAGCTTTGCCTCTTATACTATGCTCTAAAGTACTAGATTAGTGTACCCAATTACCCTTTTTCGAGTCATATATATATATATATATATATATATATATATATATATATATAGAGAAGAGAGAGAGAGAGAGAGAGAGAGAGAGAGAGAGAGAGAGAGAGAGAGAGAGAGAGAGAGAGAGAGAGAGAGAGAGAGAGAGAGAGAGAGAGAGAAGAGAGAGAGAGAGAGAGAGAGAGAGAGAGAGAGAGAGAGAGAGAGAGAGAGAGAGAGAGAGAGAGGGGGGGGGGGGGGGGGGGGGGGGGGGGGGGGGGGGGGGGGGATAGAGAGAGAGAGAGAGAGAGAGAGAGAGAGAGAGAGAGAGAGAGAGAGAGAGAGAGAGAGAGAGAGAGAGAGAGAGAGAGAGAGAGAGAGAGAGAGAGAGAGAGAGAGAGAGAGAGAGAGAGAGAGAGAGAGAGAGAGAGAGAGAGAGAGAGAGAGAGAGAGAGAGAGAGAGAGAGAGAGAGAGAGAGAGAGAGAGAGAGAGAGTTAGAGAGAGAGAGAGAGAGAGAGAGAGAGAGAGAGAGAGAGAGAGAGAGAGAGAGAGAAGGAAAGATGTGCAACAATGCAGAAGTTATTATAACAAACTATAGACAATCCTGAACATTAAGTGAGAGATTATTAATACTATTTTCTACTTTTTTATGAATCTCGTTGACCACTATGTAACGAAAATCAGTTACTGATGATTGTATAATAACCTTTAAAATTTGGTCAGCTTGCTGCATTAAGTAAGAACATAATTATTTTAACAAGCTAAAACTGAACTGTGTAACCTGCCCTGCTCCTACTATATTAAAACAAAATTACATGCATATTTGAAAGTCAACAGATATCTGTAACTTAATTACATGCAGAACTTTTGCACATTCAAGAGTACTTAACAAGGTTCGTGTGGCTGATTTGAATTTCTTTTGCATTTTAAGCAAGTCATTTTATGCATAATAGAGTATTTATGTCTGAATTTTTGCTATCAATGTTATAACATCAGTACAATCTTAATCTGGCATGTATAATAAAAATTTCAGCTCGCAAATTTACGTAAGTTGCATGCATCAGGACAGATTGATTCACCATATGCACAACTTGCCAAGCAGATGAAGCAACTTCAGCAGGAATATGGAACTGCAAATGTGCAAACGTATGTTCTTAATTTCATTTTTATGAATTGCTTCTTTCAAATATATTGAATGCACTTAACATATTGAAAGACTTTAGAATTTAAAAGTGAAGTTCTTGCTTAATGACGCTAGTGCATCGAAACTTTGCTAACTGAAACAATGCTGCAAAAGTACTCTGCTACGCTGCAGCTGAACAAAAACCGTTGACTGCAGCTGAACAAAAACCGTTGAAGTGTAGCTATGTTGCTTCGTTGCGTTGCAGGAGAAAAATCGATAATGTTTCGCTCATAAATTAAACACTTCATAGGACATAGTGCTTCCAGTTCTGCATTATGTATTTGCTTAATTAAAAGCTAACGTGCTACTAAAGTGTTAAAACCCAAATCTAAATTTGAAACATTAGCCCTCCCTCCTCTAATGGCTCCCCTTCAGCATTTTTTCTACCTCCTTTTGTTTTTTCATAAAAATTTAGTTTTAGTGGCTTAGAAACTGCATCGCATTTGCTACATCCTGTCTTACTTTTGAGGTGCACTCTCTATCAGGGTCATTTTCAGTTTTGTCTAGTCTTTGTGACAGCTAAAATACAAATCAGGTGAATGCAGCAATTAACTATTCAATATGAGAGAGTTTTATGAATCAGAGGAATTTTATATAAATACGGGAAAGCAGTGAATCATGGTTGCCTGCCTAGCTGTGTCTGGTTGCCAGTTATCAGTTAAGTTGTGTAAATTATACTCCTGTAATAACCATATAGTGCAGCGGCTTAAGAGTAGTGGGCTTCATTTATAGAGTGCCAATGCAGTAAACAAAATTTTTGGCTTAAAGTAAGGCTAAAAAATTGTCGTCAAAACAAGAAGTGCGACGTTAAGTGAAAAAAGGGTGTCAAGAGATTAGTGTCTTTAAAACAAAACATCATTTGTGGTATTGTTGATAAAACAAAAAGTATAAATTTTGACTTCTACTGTAATTAGCCCTGAATTAGTTTTAAGTTTACTTCTGACTGTCTTGTTTGCAATTTGACAGTTTTAATTTGTCTTACGTATATTCTATACACGTCCACATTGCTTAAATCAGTTTATTTTATATGGTATAAAATAATTAATTGTTTCACTGATACAGTTTCTGTCACATTTTCAGTTCATCTCCTGTTTCATCAGAAAGACTTGAAAATCTTCCCGAATCTCGAGAATCATCAGTCAACTCACCGTCTTCCATCACTGATTCACCACAGTATGTTATGCATCCCGACTATAGCATTGCACCGGACACGTCTTACTACCAAGTCATGTATTCAGATTATACTGCTGTTGCAGAGTTACCAGCTCCGCCTGGAACCACTGACACTAGTTTACCTGCTCCAGCTGCTGAACCGGTCAGAGACAGTGAATGTACTGACAATGAGTATGTTTCTATGAAAATATAGTTTGTTTTCTGTTTGGCCATTTTTACGCTTATCAGACTGCTGATCAATGAACTAGTTTTAATGCTGCATGTTATGAGTGAAGTTTAATCACTGCTATATAGTCAGCTCAATAGTGTGATGTGTTTGCAGAAAATAAACGAAAAAGTTTTTTTCTTTATGGCCAGAATAATATATTATCAATTGGTGAATAGGTAATATAGACAAATTGCTGCTGAACTGATGCACAGATTTACCAATTAATTTATAAAATACTTTATCAACAAATTGCTAATGCTAAATAATTGTAATTTAATGTTAAATTATCATTAAACAGGTTTATTTAGTATGTTATTGATTGATACTTTACCAAATCAGCTGTCTGCTAATATCAGACTTTTCACTGCGTTATTATGTGCCACTACATCACTAAGTCTTACATTTTTATATTATGTTTCAGATCTTCAATTGTACCACCTCCTCCAGATATACAGCCTATAGTAGACAAGATGGCAGAGTATGCTGCAAAACATGGGGTGCAATTTGAGAAGGGTTTTGTAGCAAAAGCTGGGCTGGACCCACGATTTGACTTTATTAAGCCAGGTCATGTGCACTATGCTTATTATCTAACCAGACGAGCTCTTTTTGAAGCTGAAGCTGCTAAAAAGAAACAAATTTCACAGCAACAAACAGAGATGGACAGTGGAGCTATGACACATGCAGAAGCCAGCAAACAAAAAACCAGTAAAGCAAGTTAGTATTTAATTAAAAATGTTAGTATCTATTAATCAAAATGATATTTATGGAGAGCAACCATGTGTTTCAACGCTGATCTTTGACCCTTGGTTTTTGACCTTGGCTTTCCTTTAAATTGTGCAGTCTGTTTGTCCATAAATTTGTTCCTTTTTTACTTGTTGGATAATAAGTAAATGTAAGTGTCCGAGTTGCTTTTTTTGGAATTATCTTCTGCAATGATTAAAGTTTTTTGCTCTTTGCTTAATTGTAAGCTCAGCAGCGCTGTTTTTGCAGATGGTAACAGTTTTTTAACTTTCATTTTAACAATTTTTTTAGTTGCTGTAAGTTTCTCAATTAAGCCAAAAGATGGAGAGACAAAACCCCGATCATTAGAGAAGCCACCTCTGCAGCTTGACGAGGAATCTAGTGACAATAGTGATGCTGAAGACAGTCGCTCACGTTTGAGTTACTTATCCGATGAGCCAGTAGCAGCATTGCCGTTGACTTCTGAACAGATACAAGATGTTTTTGCTTCCTCTTCAACACCCGTTGCTTCAGAATCAACCACTGACAAAGAGAAGACTGTCATGCTGGATGAGGCTGATAAGATTAAATTAGGTAACACAAATTGTTACTATGTGTAATAAAGGATCATATTTGGCTTATTTGCTTTGCTGTGACATAGATGGTGATAATTATATGCATTGCTCTGACCTATTTGCAGACATAATTTCTAACTTTTTGAAACTTGGCCATGAACTAAAAATAAGAGCACTGCAAACTTACTTCAAATAATGCTGTAAGAAAGTTACATAATTTCCTGTATACTAACAACAACATCAGCAATTAATATTGTAGTAATAAATACCATTTCTCAAAAGCATATGCGGATGATTGCGAAATAGTTATCTTGAGCAAACTTGATGATAACACAGAAAGCTAAATTACATTTTATTGAATATCTGTCAGTTGCTCTTTGTTACTATTACCTAACTTAGTCAATTCAGTTTCTTGTGTTTTTAGCAGAGGAAAAACTAAAAGATAAATTAGCGATTGCAGCACGGGAGAAACTAGCTCAAGCATCGAAGGAGAAGCAACTGCAAATGGAGAGGAAACGAAAAGCGGCAATGTTTCTCAGTCTTTTAAAAAGTATGCATTTTTCTCATAATGAGTAGCATTTTTTAAAATTTGTGTTTACCCAGTATTTTAAGCAGTGAAAGTTTAGTTGTAGAGTTAAGGTGAAATTTCACAAGTTATCTATTTCATTGATAGTAATAATAATTTATTTTGATAATGCTTACATTTATTAAACATTATTAAAAAACAACTAAAATTATACAGTAAAAATTAGAACGAAATCGCACTAAGTATGCTGTACTGAATGATTTTGATACAATCCTGATTTAATCGTAAAGCTTTTACGAAGGTTCAAACATAATGAAATTGGATGTTTAAAGAAAATGGTACCAAAATTTTTAAATTTATAGTTCAAAAAGTTCCGGCCTGAACATCAAAAATGTTGAGTGGGAAAATATTGTTTTTTAAGAATGACTTCATTAAAGTGTTGATGCCACATTGCAATGTCATATTTAAATTTTCACTCAGAAAAGATTTTCACTCGTTCAAAGTTCCTGCTGTTAGAAATTTCTATCCTATAGTGACGTCATCACTGGATATGCTTGCATTATATAAAGAGGGTATTTAATTAAGTTTCTAAGCAAATGTTTAATTATCAGAAACTCAAGTATTCACCATTGGTTACATAATTAATATATTTGGTCATATTTCTGTTGTGTTTTGTTGACCCAAGCACAAAGGCCATGTGTTAAAATGAGGTATGGCTTTGAAAACAAATATACTGGAAAAGTAATTGTGTTGCTTTTGTTGAAACTAAGGGAATTCTAAGCACGTTAGTGTTGTTGTTTTTTTAAACTCTTTAGTAACAGCTTTTTAAAGATATGTTTATTTGAATGCTTACAGGTGAAAAGGCAGAGGTCGAAGACGAAATTAGCAAAACTTCTTCAAGAGCCTCATCACGTGTATCATCTCCATCAAGCACTCCATCACATGTTAGTTCATCAGAGCTGCACTCTAGTAGTGTACGTGCAGTGAAGGCGGTTTCATTAGCTGTTGGGTAAGACGTATCATTAATATTATTATTGACGATTGTTAAGCTAAAAATTGTGATAATATTAAAGCTGACTCTGGTTTCTATACTGTCATTTGCTCTCTAGTCAACAGACACTAAGTTAAGATTGTTTTTTACTTTTGACACTGAGCAGTACATGAGGTCAGGAAGGCCCTATACAAGTCTAATAAATTACACTAGCATTATGGTTTACGAACGTCAGATTACTAGAGCAGTTTTATTAGTAAAATAAGGTGAAAATATAATTAGTACAGAAGACAAGCCTAATGGGAAGAAAGAGAAAGAAGGGGGAACACCGTTCAATAATTCAAAACACCCCAGTTTTTATATGACAAAAAATAAATAGAATGAATAGAATCAGTTTTTTCTATAAGAATTTTTGTACTTAATCTGAACCTGGAAACTGGCTGCAAAGCTGTTGTTTGCAGTGCTGCTTTGTACAACAGTAAATTGCTGATTGTAACTTTAGATGAAACTGACAACAAATCTGTGTTTTTCAGTCTTGCGGCTTTGCGAAAGCGAAGATCTAGGTCAAGGTCACGGTCTCGTTCAAGTAAAAAACGAAAGCCATTGCCGAGTGCTTACACTTCGGTTAGGAGGTATGTACTAGTTAGGATGATTTATAATATTTGGCTATAAGTGCTCATCCAGCAAACAGCTATATGTACTTACTTTAGCTGCTTGCATTTATGTTACTAATCATTACTTGTGTTACTTCACTTTTACTGTGTATTTTTAATGATTGTTGTAAGGTCACTGAACTTGCAAGTTGAAAGTTTTCATTGTATATTTAAATTACCTATGAAGATATGTATGGTATAATAATCACAAGCATTTTTGTACTAGCTGAATGACAACTTTTTGAATAGTTTGATATCAAGGAAAACACTACCTTTTAATAGGACATTTCTTTATTGTGTGAGTTTTTATTAATTGTATCATTTTGTTCATTAAAAAATCAGGCAGAGGTGATAAACTGTATACACACTTTCTTAAGGTCACTTTAAAATTAGGTACAAAATTACTACAACTTATAGATGGGGCTGAAGCACAATATTGACAATTAAATAATTTCCTCAAAATAGTAAATTCATTGTAGTTTGCGAAAGGTGTGTTGATCTAAAGAGGTAACTCACAAAAAGTTGTACAGTAAGCGCGAAACAAAACAAACATGCTTTATGGCATTTAAAAAAATTTCTCTAGAAAAAGTTCTTGTTTAATACAGTCAACCTCTGGTATAAGGTACTCGTTTATAAGGGACCACCAAAACCGGTCCCGATTTTTCGTATGTTTTTCCTATGTAAAAATCTTCGTATATGAGGTACTTGGATATAAGGGACTTTCGGTTTTAAGGGACGATATCTTCAGTCGGTCGCATACATCTCGCATCACTGAAGGAGCTTCCTACATACCGTTTGTACTGAATGTGCAGCAATAATCCAAAAAATATGGGTAAAAGTACAGAAAAATACAGGTCTAGATACACCCTCGATCTGACTTAACTTTGCCTATAAGGGACATCGGATAATAACGGACGTTTTTTCCGGTCCGGAGGTGTCCCTTATATCCGAGGTTGACTGTATACTCTTCCATAAAATAACCTTAGCTGATTGTTAACATGAACAACACCAGAGTTATCATCAGACAATATATAACAGCTATGTATTTTTCAAATAATTTGTGTGAAGCCTATTGCTAATCAGTTATAATGATAAAACAAAAACATATTAATGAGAATGAAAGGATTTGTTCTGCAACATTTGGATTCATTCAAAAGACCATAATTAATAGTATAGAAGATCGTGTGGTTTTAAGGTTTCATGTTTTAAACTCCCAATCTAAGGCATACAGTATCAAAAGGAAAAAAACATTTTTTAATGGCCTGTGGATAAGAATTATTACTGTTGGTAGCCTTAGTTTTTCATCATTGTTTGCTTTCTGCCATTCATACTTAGATGAGCAATAATGCCTGCACCTTGCCATTGTGATTTGATAAACAGAACACTTCATACTTGTGATGTGAGTGTAGTTTTGTAAAATTACATATCAACTCTTATAAAATCACATTATTAACCAGTGATGATCTCAAAATTTGAAATTGTGAAGTAAAAGTTTACCATGTTTTGTGTTTCATTGTCTGATTTACACAACAGCTATAAATCTCGGTTGCCACTTTAAAAATACATTTGTAATGCTCATGGAATGTTTCTGTCATTAGAAAATTTCCTCACTTGTGTGTTAGCGCTAATGTACTCGTTAACAGTTAATTAAATTTTTAAGCTATTTAAAAGTAGAATTATCAGAAACGCCGGTATAATTCATGTACGGTTAAAGTATACATTTTATATCTCAGGTCAAGTGGTATAGAGAATTGGGATCCAAAAAATTATTCTGTTTTTCTTGTAATTTTGTTCTTTTAGGTCTCTTACACCAGAGCATAGAAGGAGGTCAAGGTCAAGAGGTCGAGGTAGACAAAGGTCATCTTCCAGAGAGAGAAATAGAAGGTGATTAGAAAAGTAGATCATTTCTGTTTTTCTAAGAAAATCCATATGCTGATTTTTTTATTTTGTTATGTTGAGCGTCCAGTTTTCCACTCTTTAATTCACGTCAACTCACAAACGCAGAGGGCTAGAGTCTTGAAACTTGCAGGGTAGAGATGCCTTGAAAGTTGTATGTTAAATGGTGATTTCGGTCAAAGCGTTAAGGACACTACCAGGATTTGAATTTTAACTTATTTTAATTAAGTTCTAAATTTTTTCAAAAGTGCTAAAAGGCTGATTCTTTAATGTTCAAGACGGGAACCGAAATGCATAACATTGAGTAAGTCTAAAACTGTAGTGACTAGAACCATGAAACTTGCAGGGTAGGCACCCAGGCCAGAGGCCCACACAATGGTTAAGATAAGATAATATTTATTTTCATCGGTATGATATAAAACAGTACATATTTGTAAAACATGAGCTTAAAGCTCGTAAACCGATATCAAACATAATGTATATGAGCGATAACATGGTAATAATATGTACTTCTTAAAATCTTTTTGATGCCACCAGAGGTATTGGTACAAGAAAAATTTATAACTACATGAAGACAGTAAAAATTTGAGACAGTAAAATTTTAGGCAGTAACATTTTCTAAAATTTACACAAAAAGCTATCTAGGTCAATAAAAATTTTTCCTGCCAACACATTCAGCATTTAATTATGACTTAACAAAATTGGGAAGTTCGCCGAATCTACAAATGGCACATTTACATGATACACCAGTCCATGAGTTAATTAGACGTTTAAATTCCCCAAGATTTACGGCCATTCGGAGACAGTTTGGTAATTCATTCCACAATGTGGCTCCATAATTGTAGAAACTTTTCTTGCCATATGCAACACCATCATATGTAGGGTGTTCTGCAGTGTTCATTTTTCTGAGGAAGTAGCGGTTTTGCTTTCGTTCCTCTATCAGTCCATAGAGATAGGACGGGCAGTTTTTGGACAAAATCTTGAATACTTCGATAGCAATGAGACGTTGTCTCTGAAGTTGAAGAGAAACAAAATTGTCTTTAAACAATAGATTTTCGTAGGTACTTTCGAAATCATTATTAACTAGACGGAGCGCTCTGAAATTCAAACGCTCTAACTTCTGGCTATTTGATTTACTACAGAAATGCCAGATTACAGGGCAGAAATTAAAATTCGGCTTGACAAACGAAAGGTAGATGAGTTTTCGACATTTTACCGACAGGTTTCGCCCAATACGGCGTAGAACATTAATCTGTTTAGCTGCGTTTTTGCACAGGGCTGAAATGTGCGAGTCAAAGTTCAGGCGATAGTCTATATTTACACCAAGAAGTTTCACCTCATCCGTACATTCAATATCCGCTCCTTTGATGTTGAAAGTAGGTTTCAGGTCGTGTGTAATTTTGCCCACAGCAATCCCCTGAAACTTCCCCGGATTTGCTTCCATCTGGTTGGAAGCAAACCAGTCGACCAGTGCGTTACTTTCAACCTCTAAGGTTTGTTTCATATCATTAAATGATTTACTGGAGTAGGAAACAGTATTATCATCAGCGTAGTTGTACAAAGTGGATTTACTGACAAAATGGAAGATATCATTAATAAAACAATTAAAAAGTACAGGTCCAGTTAAAGATCCCTGAGGAACGCCTTTATCCATAGGAAGGGGTGAGCTCTGGACGTTCCCGATCTGAACAAGTTGTTTTCTGTCAGTAAGGTAGCTTTTGATCAAATTTACAGCATTTTCTGATAAATTATAGCACCTTAACTTTTCCAACAATAAATTGTGTGGAAGGCTGTCAAAAGCCTTTGAAAGATCCATCAGGATGGCACCAACATAGTTACCGGCCTCCAGTCCCTTCCTCCACTCTTCGGTTAACCCTAACAGTGCCGACTGGCAGCTGTATCCACTACGGTAGGCTGACAAGAGTGGGTTGTGTAATTAAAAAAGTTGGAATTGATAAGGACCTGAGATAGGAGCTAAAATGTGAAAATTAAGGCATCCAGTTTTAATTCATGTTACTCGCAAATGAAGAGGGTAATAGTCGTGAAATTTGTAGGATAGAACACCTGGAGTAGGGGCTTGAAGATGTTGTGATAAATTGCATGCTTCAAAAGCTAAGATACAAGCTTTGTCAAATGTTAACACAGGAAACGAGATTATAAGTGTACTTCACAGTTAACACTAGATGTGCTGCATAGAAATTTTGAAAACAAAAATGGAAAAACCATGTATATATTACAGATATGTTAAATCACTAATTATCATCATCATTGTAGCAAACCTTCAAGAATAAGTGCTATAAGCAATTAAATTGTCAGACGTTTTACCTTCTCTTAGGAAAAATACACAAACATGTTGAACGACATTTAATTGTTTGTTAAATTCATCTTGGGAAGATCACAACAATTATCGAAGTACTAGTTAGACAATGATATTTGCCTACTGTACACGCACTATGAAAGGTTTGTAGCAGATTTCTACACTTTAGATAAATAAAGATTTTCAGCGCACCCAATCAAAGTGCTACTCAGTGCGGACTTCCTGTCCTTTACTTTCGCCATTGATCATCCGACTTCTGCTAGGCCTTCAGATGTTTAGACTTCAAGTATTTAGGTATTATGGGTAATAATCTGGACCATGCAAGTGATAAACGTGGTCATACTAGCAGATTTCAATGTACAACATTGAATAACTGTAAAACTGTACACCCAGAGTAGGGGCTCAAACAAGTGTAGATAAAAAATTTAGGATTGTTTAAAGGTTCAGGAAAGAAGTCAAAATGTGACCCAAGAGCAGCTGGAATTCCAAGAGAACTTAATGTCAGGCATCCAGTCCAGAGTGGCCATCGAGCTTTTGAGGTTTGTTAAGCATCTGAGTTGCTAAGCATCAGACCACACATGGTCCAGTACGTGCCATGGTCGAACGGCCGGAACTAGGAGTTGAAACCGAATAACTGTTGAAATATAAAAATTAAGGCAAACTGCTTAATCACACTTGAGTAAACCACATTGGACAAATTCCAGTCCAGTGATAGTTAGTCAAAAACATCATGTGCACTGATTAGTCGCATTTCAGTGTCCTAATTAGTACAAGTTAGCTACACTTGACCAGGTATAGTCAGGTGTAAACACGGTCACAAAATTACATTCGTGGATTTGGATCGGAATTCACTTGGTCTTATTTCATTTTTTGACAAGCCCTGTGTAAGACATACAACATTCAATGAGAATGTTCACTGTAGAAATCATCAAAATGATTACCATGAAAATAGCAAACCCTATTTTCTATTACTCTCTGTAGTCCGTTACGTGCATAACAACTATTACAAGTTTTACATAAATAGAAGCAAATTAACATTTGGTAAATGTGCAGAATATATGTATAGTATTAAATTACCAAGTTATACTGCCAGAGTTTTACTTTAAACATTTGAGATGTCTTGAAACATGTTTTAAATTTATAGATGTGTTTTTAGTAGACATTTCTTTGCATAACTTGCAAAGAAAACCAGGTTTCATTCAACTGATTACCTTTTATGTTGTAGAAGTGATGAACGATGTAAAAGGCGTTCCCGATCGCGTTCCACAGAACGGAACAAGTCGCACAAGAATAAACACGAGTCTCGTTCAGGGTACGAAATTCAATTGGCAAAAAGCTAGCAGATTTCATAAGTGTCCTAACTATTTTTTTACTGACTTAGCTTTAATGCTATTAAAATGGCATGTGAATGTAGATATAAAAATGTCCTTACCAAAAGCGTTTGTCTTTCTCCATTTAATATAAGATTTGTATGATATATTAGTTGATAGATGGCATTCAAAACCTATCCGCTGTGTAAATTCCTATCAAGCTGCTGACTCAAATGCATATTTATAATGACCAGTTCAACTTATGTAGTCCTTGCCATTAAAATAAAGGAAATCATATGCAGAATAATTGCTTACATGAATAAAGCAGGAATAACACTTGATAGTGGTCATATTACTGCCCAGTCTTTCTGTGTCTAGTAAATTAAACTACACAGCTGTTTAGCTTTAAATTGTCACCAGTTGTTCTGAAGTCATAGCACTAATAGTGTGTACCCTTGCTTTTTGCATTTTTTCTGCAAAGCTCTATTATGAAATCCTATAGAATTTCTGTACAAATGTATAGTTATGCAAGCCTATAGTTAATCAATAGAGATTGATTTTCTTTTGCAATTTCTAATCGATCATTACCAAGATTGATGAAAGCATTTTGCCTTATTGTGCTATCTATCTGCCACTCCTGCACAAAGTTTCATTGAAATTGGTTAAGCAAGTTTTTGGTTTTTGTGCAATTTTTGTAACAATAGCAATGAAACAACCTACTTGGCAGGGATGATAAATCTTAAAAATACTTATTGTAGATGCAGTATAGGGTTAACGGGTGTGATCTGCATGTGCATGTGAACAAGTCTCCAAGTTGAGTACTAAACCCTACAAGACTAAACCATATGGATAAACTAAGTACGGTCTCTCTTCCGAGGTTGTATAGTCAGTGAGTGAATTAAAGAAATACAGTCGGTGAATTGACGACTCGAGCTAGAATAGAATCCTCTAAAGGCTTCTTCAGAGTCATTTAAAATTCTGTATTTCCAAAACAATGCAAAATAAACAAATAGTTTGCATGGAAAGCACAGGTACACTGTATTGGGCTTCCTTTTTACTTTATTTGGCAGTGTTAGCAGAGCAATAATATGTAGATGATATTTTCCTTCATTTTTAGCACATGATTTCTATTAGCAATTTATTAGATTATACAACATGCTGACACTGTGTATTTCTGCTTATCTATTTCTAGTCAGATTTAGATAGAATACAACAGCTAATTAGTGAAAGATTTTGTAGTTTTCCAGTCAGTTGGCATTTATTTGCTTTATAAACAAAAATCATGGGCTCGCAAATACATACGTTGATTATAATATTGCAAGTTTTCTTTTAATGGTAATTCATTTGTTTATTAGCTATGTATGTTTTTGCTTTGCTTCTATTTTTTTATTATTTTTCTTCCTTTTTTTGATGTGCAGATGACAGCACAGCATTTGCGTTTAAATAAGTGGTACAAATTGACTTAGTCATGTTGTTAAATAAGTGGTACAAGTATTCACTTAGTCATGTTGCTGTTTTGCAGATCTCCCACAAAAAAGGCAAAGTCAGGACTGTCAGGGTCTAGTCAACATAAGACCGATGTCAAAAAAAAAGATACCGAGGGGACAGTCTGCAGGTAAATGCATTTACACATACAGGCCTTTTGTTATCAAATAAATACTAGTTGACAATGCTTCTGACTGACAGATTTTGCAACAATAGTTATAAAATTGGGCCTTAAAAATGAAGAGATGACAGTTTTTATTGAAACTGCTTATTTTCTTTTATTGAATTCACCCTGCTTGAATACATGGGAAGTGCATTTCACAATGAAACCTCAGCATTTAACTGTTCAGCCCATCATCCACTGGTCAAAGGTCGACCAATCTCGGCATAACTCATGTCATTCAGTTTGTCTCATTGAGACCTTTCATTTAATATACAACAAGTTACTTTTGGTAGACCCTGAAGTCATTTGTCTTTGACCCCTATTTTGCACTTAATGGGGTCACAGGTTAACGATTCACACTGTAACCTATACTATTCGATTCGCCTCATCAAGACCTTTCATTTGATATGCTACATGGCACTATTCGCAGACACTCGATGCATTTCTGTTGCTGACCCCCACTTTTCAGGGGTCAGAGATCAACCACTCTCGGCATAACTTATACCATTTGGTTTGTCTCATCGAGACCTTTCATTTGATATGCTACAAGCTAGTTCCGGTCGACACTGGAAGGGATTTGTCTCCTCGACCACTATTTCGCCCCCTAGCATATAACTATTCTTATTGTAACCTATGTCATTCGATGCGCCTCATCGAGACCTTTCATTTGATGTGCTGCAAGGTACCACTGCTCAACACTCGGTGCACTTCAGAAGGCCACGACCCCACCTAGCAACACACCAAATATTGTGGCCTTAGCTCAAAAACTACGAGACCAGATGGATCCTAAAGAAAAATAAATGAAGACCCGACCGCTCCGTGACCTTTGACCCGACAACTCAGGTCACATGTATACTTAGATAACTTTGTCCAGAGAATGTACCCTGAGTTTTGTGTCCCTAGCCCTCAGCATGTAAAAGGTCACCAATTGGGGGACTCGAAATTTTGCATTTTGGCCCCTCTCCCAGAGGTTTAAAACTTGACAGCTTTTTAAAACCCAAGGTGCATGTGACGACCACTGGCACCATTTTTGACTCTCTGTGGTGTATTGTATAAAAGAATAAATAGTTTTGTCAGGAATGCAAAATAGGGGTTGTCTTTTACTTTATCCGAGCACGCCAGAGTTCATCACATGTGGATAAAAACAATTTTTAATACTAATTTTTTAAGGCAAGGGGTTTTTATCCAGACTTTTTTAACGAGGGTCCTAGTAGTTTGATTAAAACTGATGCTATTTTAGGGCATTATAATTTGTACTTAGAAATGACGAGGACGAACAGGAGGACAAACAAACGTTATTGCTTTTTTTTATAAAAAAACGTGTAAAAATTATTTAGTGGTAATTTCAAAAATAATATTTCTACAAATCACTTACATACATACATATAACGAAAGAATTCAGTAAACCCCATCCCAGGTATAATAGGAAGAGAGGAGAGGATAATTACCGAAGAGTTCCATTGTCGCTGCAGGTGTACCAATGGGCTAGCCTCAGGTCGTGATACCGTGGGTCCAGTTATCCAGGATCACATCTCAAGAATCAAGAAACCACACTGCTGGGGCTCACGCATTGCAGACTCCACCACCAGAGTGTTAGAAACAAGGATCCAGGGTCTCGAAACGTCTCCGTTTACTCCTATACTGTAGGAGTCAGCAAATGACGGCGGAAAGGAGAAAAGTTCCTCGTTCCCAGTCTTCAACTAGGCAACCTCCTTAGGCAGTTCCAAACTCCACCCAACAACCGTCATGATCTACGTGGCCAGATTACGAACACGACGAAGTTTCCTGCATACTAGTAACACTGCCTAGGAACCGTCTGGTTTCCTCTCAGAGAAATTTGATTACACTGAGAACACCAAAACTAGCGAACTCACTATGAGATCTCAAAAGTTATGAGATCTCAAACTTGCTGCCACAAAACGTGTGCTTCCAACGCAGCTTAAAAACCCGTAATAACGGCAATAAGGAAAAATCACGGTTCAATGCTTTTCCAGGAGCGCGAAAATTATCCTGTAACCATTCAAGACATGTGACAGGAAGATCGCCATCAAACAGGGAAAAGGGGAGAGGTATTAAAGGATGGGCAGAAAACCAACCCAAACATAAAACAGAAATGAATATTTTATTTGGAGTACAAAATGAACTTTAGCATAATTTTAATACGGACGAGGACGTCTGTGACAAACAAATTTCTGCTGGTTTTGTTTGCCTTGTTAACAGTATTAGTTGCATTTTGCCCATTGTTATTTTGGTGATTGTTACGCTGTGATGCTTGGCACTCTGGTCTTCTGTGACCAGGCTTACCACATTTATAACAAACTATCTTCTGTTTGTCATCAAGTTTATTATCAGAAACGTTTACTAAGGTATTGTTATTGTAAAGTTGTTTCTGAGAAAATTTTCCTGTTTTCCAGGGAGTAAAAGAGTGATTCCTAGAGTCAACCTCCTTGGAGCTAATAAATTTGTCAGCCTCCATGGCCATTTCAAGGCCATTCTCAAATTCATGTCTCTTTAGCCATGTTCGGACATCAGATGTTAAATTATCCATAAACTGTTCCATAGCCATGGCTTCAAAAATATGAATAGGAATCAACAGCATTAATTGCTTCACAGAAATCGGTTAATGCACGAACCACTTTTAACCAATACTGATGACATGTTTCGTTGTGACCCTTAGTAAGAGCCCTAAAGCGTTTCCGGTAAGCATCTGTTGTTAAAATGTAAGCAGCTAAAAGAGACTTCCTTACATAAGAATAATCTTTAATATGCTCCTTAGGTATTTGCTGATATGCGTCAGCAGCTCGGCCAGATAGAGCAGGACCTAAAAGGGCAGACCAATTTGCCTCGGGAATATCATTAGATGTAGCACATGATTCAAACCAATTCAAATATCTCTGAATGTCATCAGAAGATTCACGAAAACCTCGGACTTTCATTCTATTAGATGGGTTGGCAGGTACAACACAAGTATTTGTCAAAGCCGTACTTCTGTTTAAAAGTTCTAATTTCCTTAACTCAAATTCCATCTCTTCCTTGCGCATGCGCTCAGCACGTTCACCTTGTTCTTTTTCATGCTGCAAAATGTCACGAACCAAATCAGGATTCATACCTTGAAGATTCTCAAGAGAAAACCCAGAAATACCACACTGTTTATCATTACCCCATCCACTGGAGGTAGGAATAACATTTTGTGCAGGTTTAAGAGCATCTTCTTCAATACCAACACCTTTTCCTGACTGAGAAATCTCCAGCCAAGTAGTAGAGAAAGGATATTTTGGCTTAACACTTTGAAGAGGTGTACTAGCCTGGCCAATTTTGGAAGATTCTATAATTCGTTCAGCAACAGAACCAGGAGATCTAATTGATGTATCATGCAATGTGTCAGTTTTATCAGAATTAATAAATGTTTTTCCCTGTACAGGAACTTGTTGCATTTTAAGAATATGCTGTTGCGCTTTAATTATATGTTCAATTAATTCTTGCTTACTGACATGCGTAACATCGACGAGTAAATGAAGTGTGCTTGCTACCCTGGAAAGTTCATCTTTTTTCATTTTATTCAACTGTGTCTTGTTGTAAATAGTTGCCTCAGCCATTCTGCATGAAAACGCACAACTTATAAACAAATAAGATCACTTTAATCACACTTGTGCGTATGTACACCAAAAAATTATCAAACAGTCATGCATAATGTCAACCACCGCTTGAAAGGTCGCGCATAATTAATATCCGTACGAAAAGTATATTCTGCCTACTGTCAGTAGCATACGACTCGTATGTGCGCCGCACTCAAGAGAGCAGAAATAATTCAAGAAAAAGAACAATAGCGGGCGAGCTGAATTATGGGCACTCAACCCCAACCTCAAGGAAAACTAAAAAATGCTCTACAAACAGTCTCAAAATTTTATAAGTATGGAACTACTGGAAATTCCCTACATAGAATTGCGAGCTGTAGGCTTTGCAATTACAGCAAACTTCTAAGCCAATAAATCAAGAACATATTTGGACTGAAAATATCAACAAATTTGTCCTATACAGTTAACGAAAGTAATAAATTTGGCTTCCTGGGTCTGTACACAAAGCTCTAGTTTAACGCAACTATATAGCAAAATACTGTATTGCGCTATAAACAGGAAACGATTTCAAAACGTAAACAATTCACAAGTAAATACATTAAGCACAATTTTAGGCCACTCAGTCATAAAATCCAGTAACAACCAGTAAACAAACCGTTATCACCAAAAAACTACTGGTAACTTCTGACACCAATTGTGACGACCACTGGCACCATTTTTGACTCTCTGTGGTGTATTGTATAAAAGAATAAATAGTTTTGTCAGGAATGCAAAATAGGGGTTGTCTTTTACTTTATCCGAGCACACCAGAGTTCATCACATGAGGATAAAAACAATTTTTAATACTAATTTTTTAAGGCAAGGGGTTTTTATCCAGACTTTTTTAACGAGGGTCCTAGTAGTTTGATTAAAACTGATGCTATTTTAGGCCATTATAATTCGTACTTAGAAATGACGAGGACGAACAGGAGGACAAACAAACGTTATTGCTTTTTTTTATAAAAAAACGTGTAAAAATTATTTAGTGGTAATTTCAAAAATAATATTTCTACAAATCACTTACATACATACATATAACGAAAGAATTCAGTAAACCCCATCCCAGGTATAATAGGAAGAGAGGAGAGGATAATTACCGAAGAGTTCCATTGTCGCTGCAGCTGTACCAATGGGCTAGCCTCAGGTCGTGATACCGTGGGTCCAGTTATCCAGGATCACATCTCAAGAATCAAGAAACCACACTGCTGGGGCTCACGCATTGCAGACTCCACCACCAGAGTGTTAGAAACAAGGATCCAGGGTCTCGAAACGTCTCCGTTTACTCCTATACTGTAGGAGTCAGCAAATGACGGCGGAAAGGAGAAAAGTTCCTCGTTCCCAGTCTTCAACTAGGCAACCTCCTTAGGCAGTTCCAAACTCCACCCAACAACCGTCATGATCTACGTGGCCAGATTACGAACACGACGAAGTTTCCTGCATACTAGTAACACTGCCTAGGAACCGTCTGGTTTCCTCTCAGAGAAATTTGATTACACTGAGAACACCAAAACTAGCGAACTCACTATGAGATCTCAAAAGTTATGAGATCTCAAACTTGCTGCCACAAAACGTGTGCTTCCAACGCAGCTTAAAAACCCGTAATAACGGCAATAAGGAAAAATCACGGTTCAATGCTTTTCCAGGAGCGCGAAAATTATCCTGTAACCATTCAAGACATGTGACAGGAAGATCGCCATCAAACAGGGAAAAGGGGAGAGGTATTAAAGGATGGGCAGAAAACCAACCCAAACATAAAACAGAAATGAATATTTTATTTGGAGTACAAAATGAACTTTAGCATAATTTTAATACGGACGAGGACGTCTGTGACGTCACAGTGCACATCAACCCAACAGTATGCAAATACTCATGAAAAAAATGGAAAAAACGTAAGCCCTAGGAGGAGATGCATTCTAAAGGAAAAACTGACCGACGCCCACTGCCCTTCCCCCTTGACCAGTGGTCAGTGGTCACCACACTGTTGTACGTCCCCCGCCCAGGGCTACCAATCCTGTGTGTTTGGTGACCCTACCTTGCAAGGCTTACGAGTTATTAAGCGTTAAAGGTGGCGGAGAATAAATAAGAATAATAATAAAAATAATAAATAACTCAATGAAAAACTCATCATTGAGTTATTTATTATTTTATCATTATTCTTAAGAAATACTAAGCAAGCTTACTTCATTTTAATGGTGAGACAAGTAATTATGTGTACTGTAACATTACTATTTTACAGTGGAAGCAGTGACAGTTCTTCGAGCTGACAACCGCGGCCGCCATGAGACGGATAGCTTTTCAAATTTATGGTGGTTGTAGAATGCAGATGGACTAAAGTGTTGCCATCTAATAGTGGTTGCAGAATGTGGAAGTATTGCCATCCAGCTACTGGGCCCTCAAAATGTTATGAAGGATCATTGCTTAATCTGGATATTACCTAACGAAAAACCTGTCATAACATTAGGGGTGGGATGAATCCATGTTTACCAGATCCGGATTTTGGCATATGGATCCCGATGCCTAGATGGACTAAGAGTGTGATGCTATTTAATGCTAAGACCTGTTTTTAAAAGTTTTCTTAGCTTAAAACAATTAAAATTTCAGGCAACTACATGCTTGATGTTAATATCACTGTAGTTGCAAATAGCTTGTCTACTTGCTTTTTTCATTTATATCATTATTGCAAATTAAAGTAATTGCTACCTGTGATGGCAATGTTGAGAAGTTTGAAGCATTTGGCTCCTTAACTACTTTTATTTTGCATATTCAAGAAACAGTTTTTTCGTGATTGTCATTGCAGATTTTAAAAAATTCCCTCAGAAATTGCAATACAAAAGCTGCATTGAAAGCATTTGCACTGTCACAGTTTTAGTCAGTCTAAAGAATTTAGTAATAGTAAAAATGGCACCCGATTATTCATGCTCGCTTACATATACATCTGTTTTCATAATAGTTTCAAAGATTTATGGTACTGATAGAAATCTGGACGGTCACACACGAACGGCATTGTTTTCTAATGTAAGTTTCTTACAAGAGAATTTAGATTAACTAGACGTAAGCATGTATTTCGTCACTTAAATTTTCAAGTAGATTATTAATTATGACCTTTAATTGGTCTGGAAACTACAACTTTTTATGACTGAAATAAAGTACAGTAGGCATAGTGGATTTCGATCCAAAAATCCAGATCTGATATGGTCCCATCCCTACATAATACTTATTCAGAAATAGTTTGGTATCAGAATGATTATTTATGATGTTTAAACAAATGTGTAATGAAGTACTTACTGTAGTCAATAATTATCTTATTCTGCTGATAAATTGTAAGTAGAAGAATAAAACACTAAAGTAGGACGAGACTTGGTTTTCATGTAATGCAGCCTTTATAACGTTTGGATGAGAAAATTGGAATTATACCAACTTGTAAAAATATGTCTGAGTTTTATTTTTATAATAAATAAAATTATGTACATGATATAAGGATTCAGTGTGTTAATTATGGTAGCAAAAGTACATGTTGATATCCTTTGATTATTTGTACAATATGATAGAAACAAACGGTGTATCAGTACAGTTTTAGATGTGAAGTAACCTGATCAACCAAATCTTTTGGTCCTGAAAAACAAACCACATTGTAACTTGTAATGTATTTTTTAAATTTGGTGTTTTAGTGATGCTAAATGTCACTGAAGTCACAACAGCCATAAAATTTTTTCCAGTTTTGGTGGTGGTGATGATGTAACTGAGCAAAAAGGCGTAGTAAGGAATGATAACTATTAATACCTGGTCCAATTCCTATCACAGTCTTAGAACCGGGAGCTATCTGTGTACGTCCAGCATCGGCAATTAGACTAGCATTTAAACCCAATCTCTTTGCATGCATTGCAAGTTCATACCTATGAGAGAATTCGTTGAAGATATTGAACAGAATCAAAAGCATTAATACAGCAATTTTTTTCACTAATATTTGTTCAACTGAAAATATGTCTTGCTTTTGATTTTAATGCGACTGAATTAGCTTTTGAGTTTTAAAAATAGACTGAAAGTCTCACGAAAGTGTTCATGTTCATGTTCATTGCAGAAAGACCAAATTAGTGTAGCAATGTCTGAGGCAGATTGAAAATTTGCCAGTTAATCCAATTATGTACCACTCACATGCTCAAATACCACGTTTATGAAATTACAATTCCCACATGTTATGAACAAAAACTTTGACCTTAAAAATCACATTTTAAGAAACATTAAAATGACAAAAAGTGCTTCTAGGCAGTACTATAATTTTCTGACAGACTTACAGACATTTTTCATCTTTTGCCTGCAAAACTATTTTCTGTTGTCCAGCCCACAGTGCAGAGAGCCGAGGGTGCTTCAAGTTAACTTGCTGATTGGCTAAAACTGCAGCATGAGCACACTACAACAAAAAATCAGCCAGTTAAAAAAGCCAAACTTACAAACTGTCTTCATCTTCCACTTTAACTACAACTTTTGCTTGGCCACTAGCTTCCCAATCTCTCAGTACATCAGGGTTATTCCTTTGCATACGAGAATAAGAGTGTACTGCAGCGTGACAGCACTAGAATAATAAAAGAACACCTATTAATAAGGACATCTAAAAGACTGGGGGGAAAAGAAAAAAATATCAATACAATAGTTAACAGGATGGAAACATGAAATGCCAATTATTTATCAGACTCAAAAATAAATGTTTCTAGTGCAGCAAGGAATGAAATCCAGTTTAACTGCTTCAGGACCATAAGCATTTCATGCATTTTGCATGGGTTCATGAACAACTCCTCTCACTAAACAGCAATTATGTTATATTTGATAATTTTTGTAGGTTTCTATTCTTCACAATGGATTTTCACGTAAAATTACATCCAGACACAACACTGATAAGACTTTGGCCCCAAGTCTCTTTGAGTAGAAATTCCTGTTAAGAGATGAAATGACCTTAATTTCTTCTTGGATGAACGGTTTTCCTGGAACTCTGTACAGCAGATGAATTTCGTGGGTTGTAGCAAGCAAGGGATCAATAAAATAGTGTGTACGATCACGCAAGTGTACACCAGTCTAAGATACTCAATAGGCTAAGTTGGAGTGCTTGAAAAGGGTATGGTTTTCTTAATTTTATCAAATTAAGGTACTTATAAATGTTTAAACAAGCATATAGCATAATTGGATAGCCGAGATTCTCCTGAATAGAGCTATACCTAATTTGTAATCATTTAGTTTTTTCTACGCAGAAAAGTCATACGTCTTATAAGACATATTGAATGGAGCGGTCCTGAAGGAGTTAACCGAGTTTTTCATGTGAAACACGAGAGAAATATATCTATAAATAAAGTATACTACTATAAAACATGTTGCGTCGCATGTAATAGGACAAGATATTATTCTTATGGCTTACCTGAGCTGCAACCTTGCCTTTTCCCATTTTCAAATCTGTACGTACGGCTATCACAAGTTTGTACTCATCTGACTCGCTCATAATGCCAACATTACTGGCTGCCTAAAAATGGAGTATGAATTTAGACTGTAATGGCAAAAGATATTGATATTCTAGTTGAAAAGTCTCATTAGGTTATAATTGCATGCTTGGTCAAAAGCCTGCTATAGAAGTTAATATGAAATATCATGCAAAGAAGAGATTGAAATTTGCATTAACACTTTTATGCATACTGATTTAAAGAGCATAGTTCACTTGTATTAAATTAGCACAAATAAAATATTATTTGCAGCATTTCACTAAACTTAGAAAAAACCACAAGCAAACACAAACAAAGCTTGTGTATAGCACGAAGGCTGCATAACAAAGCTTCTGCAGTTCTTTCAGAAATTCTGCTATTCTAGCTGTGATTAAATGAATGTGTATAACGTGAATATGTAAAATTAGTCATAGGATCAATTTGCAATAAACTTCAAAGTTCTTACATAGCTTTATTCCGTAGGATTATACCGCAATGCATATGTACTACAGTGTTCCCTTGTTGCTTCGTGGTTCGTTTATCGCGGACTCGCTGTTTTGCAGGTTTTCAAGAATATTATTTTGCTGTTTCGCGGGTTTTTGCGGTACTCCGTCTAAAGTATTTTTGCACATGCGTAGTACGTACTGCACAGTAATGTATAAAAATGTATTAAAAATATTAATTCTAACATTAAAAAAATATTATAAATCATAAAAAATTACCATTTACAGTAAATAGTGTATTTATTCGGCAGATGAATACATACCAAAAATGAAATGTAGTACTTGCGCCCGCTAGAATAAGCATAGCATCCCTACTTCGCGGAAATTCACTTATCGCGGGTGGGCCTGGAAAGGAACACTCGCGATAAGTGAGGAAACACTGTGTACATAATAATTACAGAAAAGCGTGAAATTTTGCAAGGCTGTGAGCATACAGAAGATGCTGAGCGGTTAACTTAGCTTACAGCATTGAGTTTTAGCTTGTTAATATAATTGCCACACAATTACTGTTGGCTTTGTCTGCATTTATTAGCCAAGTTGGAAATTAGTATATTATCATTGTAACTGGTTTTCATTACATGACGGGCAACGAGATTCAGCGAAAAGCAAAAAATTAGTAATTAATAATCTCTTGTTTCATGTTTTGGATTCAATACTTTAACTTGTTGGAAAGCTTCTGCAACTTTCATGCTGAATTATACTATGTGAATAAATGTACAAGAAGAAGTCAAAATTTCCATAAATTACAAAAATTCTTTCGTCCGTCTCAGACTTCATCAGCTACACAGAAAGATACAATAATAAAAGTTACAGTTAAAACTTGATACAGTAGGCGCTGCTTAATAGACTCAGCGTTAATAAACTCAATCTCTTAATCGACTCAAAAACACCTGGTATGGGCCGCTTCTATTCAAATATACATAAAAACTGTCGGTAATTGACTCAATAATTCCGCATAACTGACTCAATATTTCTGCTTCACATGCTTCAAGAAGACACTTCGGTATGACTAATAAGCTTTTATGACTTTATATCTTAGTTCGCTTTTGTCCTATAAAATACATAGAAATAATCATACGTTAATTATGATAGTATGATTGCCTAATGGTTTGCTTTGACCTGCCCGTCCACTGCAATTAACCTCGTTGCTCAGAATTCATGGAAGCTAAACATTTAATCACTTGCTTAGCAGTTTGCTTTTGAACCTCTGGCTGTCTTTGCCAGAAAGTTTAATCAGTTAGATGTTGCTGTTATGCCAGGGACACAGGTACAGTACAGTAAGTACGTCACAATTATAGCAAGCGGGAGCTTAGGCGAAACTACAGACGAAGCTACTTGTGGGGAAACACAGGCACCACCAACAGTTCAAGCACGCCAAGCACTACATATTTTACAAGAATGTGTGTATCATACAACAACAGATTTTCAACGTTTTTATAATTATGTGAGCCAACTTCTTAGCGATAAAATGAAGCAGCCGACTTTAACGGAATTTTTGTAATTTTTGCAAATAAATAGACTTGTGTGATTTAGAAAAGTATATTTTTTAATTTATTGCTAATTCACTTATATAAATTAATATTTTAAATTTTTTTCTAATTTTTAACTGGACAAAGGAATTTAGGCATTACTTCATTTCTAAAATTCATTAAAACTTTTGCAGGACACACTAAGCTGATGACTGATACTTCTATAACAGTAATACGACGCCCATCAGTTAATTGGGTCAAAACACTTCGGTCCCAAAGTGAGTCTATTAAGCGCTGCCTACTGTATAAAATACAATAACGGTAAAATAAAGCTTACAAAAAACATGAAAAGGTTGAATTAAAACCTAAATTAGAAGAAAGAGTAAAATGACTAATTACTAAAATTACTATACCAAAATGGAAAAAGAACTGACAAATATACCTGACATGCATTAGATATAGCAAAGATCTTGATCTAAAAATAACCAAATGTATGCTTGTTGATTCTATAAACATACAGGGTAAATAAATGCTTATGGTGTACAGTTAGAAACAGGTGACTAGAGATAACAGTTTGTGGTGTGTTAACGACTGACATTTTACTTTATATGTAGTTTTATCTGTGATTTTTATTATTGTATCTTTCTGTGCAGCTGACGAAGTCCGAGACGGATGAAAGCTTCTGAAAAAATAAAGAATTTTTGAGATTTACGGGTTTTTTGACTTCTTTTACCATTATGACCATGCTAAGTCTCAGAAGAACATTATCGTATGTTCAAGCTTATGTAAATAAATGAATAAACCACACTTGTTGCAGTAAAACTGATGTATTTTTTTGTTTATATCAGTTCAATATTTTGTCATCCGGTTACTGTGCAATGTAAATACTAATCCAAACAAGCGCTTGAGCGAACTTTTTGTAGATAACTGGATGACACCATTTTTCATTCAATGAGTGCTCCAAGTTTTGAAGCGATTGCAACTTGAAATTGGCTTTAGTAAATACACGAGGTGCTTATCACAGTTTTAATTGCTGAAACTTTCTAACATTATCCTCAAATATTAAAATAAGCTCAACTTCCCGTGAGACTTAAGTTTACTTTAATTTACTTCACACTTTTGGAATGTGGGGCCATAGAACAATAATGTCATACGTAATATATTTTTCTGCTTGAAGTGCAGTAACAGCTAATTCATCCAGTGAACACTACAGACATTGTTATACACATTATTATCAGCACTCACAGGTTTTGTATAGTGCACCAATTCTGTGCATTCGTCTTGAATCATCGCCAATCTTTTTTATTTTTCTAAGCACCAAAATAAATAATCTAAAATATCGCGCATTAGCAAACTGATTAATATTACGGCTATGGTTAGAATTTGATCAGAAACATGATTAAAAACATTAGGCATTACCTGAGTTAAAATGTTTGTTGCTTTCGATCTACCCTTGTTCTTAACAACTGATACGAGGTATGTACAGGTAATTCCACAAGTAACACCGAATCCAAACCAGGTTAAAGTATTTACATCCATTTTGAAGAAGCATTTACGTAAATTTCACAATCGTGACGAAAAATGTGAAACAGGCATTGGTAATTTTTGCAACACATTCTGTTGGGAGCGGAGTACGAAATTAGCCGAAGTAGGACACACGGACTAGCCCATGTAGGACGCGTGGTACATGGGCTGCACAAGTAGTACACAAGAGACACGTCACTAATTGAGTCGTTAACTGTACTAGCAGCGTCCGTTGCCCTTGTTTATTTAATAATAATAATAATAATAATAATAATAATAATAATAATAATTAAAAACGTTAATACACGTTGAATAATTTATCATGGATCTGATAAAATAAAAGAATCGTGTTCTGAGCTAGTAAAACGATCAATTTTAAACTTGGCTTCAATATTTTTTTGGAGTGAAATAAGACCGCTTTTAGGTGATTACAACATTTGCTTAAGGTATATCATTTTTTTTGTCTTGCTTCACAGACAGGTGATCTGCTTCACCATCTTTTGGGTAAGTAATTGTTTTCTACTAAGTAAACGGGTTAGCGAGTTTTGTGCCCTACATAGTTTCTCTCATTAAAGCATTAGATACCTAGTTTAATGTTATGATCATATTAATGGAGCTAATAACCGTGGTGATAATTATTATTGTAAGAAATGCATTTGTAAATTGTCAAGGACTATCCATCATTATTATAAAGTTATTTTTTTCCAAAAGAAATTTAGTTTTATTATGTCATAATTCTCGTTTCGTGACAGAAATCGCCGGTGCCCTACTTGGGCTGCCCATGTACACAGCTTTTCGCAAATTTGGCACATGCGCTTTAGCGGAAGTGTCCTACATCAGCCAGTGGCGTACTCCGCGCCCTACACCACCGTGTATGAAATCGTGTTTCACTAATTTAGCTATACTGCGTTGAAAATACACTGTTTACAATTGTTATATCAAAGTGTGGAAAGAACATGAACGAAATTCGCATGTCGATTAGCGGCTACGCTGGCGGTATCGGACGGCGGAGAGTTAATAGTTATTGAGCGGCGCCTTGATAGTAATAACAATACACTAATAGTGTCGGCATTCGCGCAATTTTGATAAGTCAAAATTACTTTTGCATTTTTAGTAAAAGAAGAATATCTCAAATAAAAGCAATAATATATATATATATATATATATATGTATATATATATATATATATATATATATATATGAATGCACACACACACACGCACGCACTCACGCGCGCGCGCACACACACACACACGCACGCATGCACGCGCACACACACACACACACGCACGCACGCACACACGCACACACGCGCGTACGCACATATACCCCTCCCCCACATGCACATGGAGGCGTTTTACCAATGGGCTAACTAGGCATTTTGAAAGGTGTGAGACTTTTGGGGCACAGTTACATGATCCGCTTTTATATAAATGCAACATAACAAACAAGTACATTTACTTCACAAAAGGTACTGCATCATAAGCAGTAGCATAGCCTTTATGCATAAGCATTGTGCAAATGCAGTATAATCACTTAGGCAGTGCAGCTAATGCAGTACAAGTAATTGCATACTTTGCTTCTTATATAAATAACCATAAGTCCATAATAGAGATGAATGGGTATGAGCTGTCAGCCTATGGTGTCTGAAACGTCTTGATACAACGCTGTTACAAGTCAAGAATTGTCAGGTATGAGTCCTAATCGGAATAAAAAATGTTTAAAAAATCATTGTCCATGAATAAAACAGGGCAATGGATTCCAACTCTCTATTTGTAGGTGAAATTGGTAAATTAAAGGGGTTAAGTTGTGGGATTATGCCAAACCATTCTTTTCTGTTTTCTAATAAAGTATAAGTTGTCTGTGCCAAAGAGTTTGCTTGAATTTATCCAGATCAGATTTTGTAACAGCCCAATTAAGTATAGAAAGTTCTTCGTTGTTAATTCGCCCTGCATCTCTAGTAGTATCTAAAAATTGCCTTAGATCTCTAGCATAATATTTTACAAAGTGGTTGTATGACAGATAAAAGTTAGTATTAAATATATACAAAAGTTCTTTCTTAACTAGATCATCATCACCATCCTGCAATATTTTACTTAGGAATCTTACATTATGAGCTTTCATTTCGATTTCTAGAGGAGGAGCAGTTCTGAGGACATCATAATACAAGTCATCAAATAATGAATATTTTTTAGCTAACCAAACGCTGGCACTGCATAGTATCACAGGTAGTACAAATGTTTTAAACAGTTGTATAATAGTTGCCATTCTCATTCCTCTGTATTTAAAGCACAGTTATTTAATTTGTGTCCATTTGTGCCATGCATTTTTCCTAACTCTATTGGTATAACAATCAAATTTCAGATTACTATCAATAGTGATACCCAGTACTGTACTATTTTGAACATATTCAATTTCATTACCATCAATTTTTAATTTAGGCAAATTATTATTTACTATATTTTGCGTAGACCCCATGATCATAACTTCCGTTTTGTTCCTATTACAGCTGACTTTCAGCCGCCATTTTTTACACTATAGATGTAACTTATTACAACAGATTTGCGCAGTATTACGACACTCATCAGAGTTTGTTTTAGATGCGTAAAATGTGCCGTCTGCATATTTAAAGACGTCTACAATTTTATTGGATCTTACATCATTCAGCATTTCTGAAATGAAAATTATGAATAGTAGAGGCGAAAGGACAGAGCCTTGCGGAAGGCCAATATTTCTATTATACATTTGTGAACAGTAATTACCTACACTGATAAAAAATGATTGACTCAAAAATAATTCTTGATTGTACCCAAAAACTTTCCAGCAATTCCTAATTGATAGAGTTTGAATATTAGGCCTTTGACCCACACACTGTCAAACGCCTTTTCAAAATCACAAAAGACAGCGATGGCTGGATGTTTCTTTATGAGGCCACTTTGCATTTTACTAATTAGGCGAAACAGATATCGTTCAGTACTAAGGTATGTCCTGCGACAAAACCCTCCTGTACAATGTCCAATACTTCCATTGGGCATTTTAGAATTAATCGGTTAGCAAAGAGTCGCTCGACAAGCTTGCCTATGTAGCAAAATAGGCCGAGGTGGTACATTTTGTGTGCTTCGTTTGTTTTTCATGCTTGCTTTCTCGTTTGTTTAATTCTTTGCTTGCTTACTATTTTGCTGTTTGGTTTGCTTATTTGCTTCTTTATTTAGTTTTTTTGCTTACCGGGTTGCTAGTTTTTTCATTTGCTTGCTTGTTTGTTGGCTCGCTGCGTGATTACTTGCTAATATGTTTGTTTGTTACTTGTTTTGGTTTCACTTTTGCTTAGTTGTTTGCTCGCTTTTTTGTTCTTCCTCCGTTTACTTGCTTGTGTACATTCCTCTTTGGTTGTTTATTTTAATTAAAATACCCGGACACTATTGAACATATTTCGCTACCACAAAATTGTCCATGGTTTCAATTTCATTTGGTGATCTTACAGAAATATGAATTTGACGATCTGTGATAGTTGTAAGTGCTGCATAGATTTCTGCTCAATGGCTTAGACTCATTTGTCGATGTTTTATTTTAAATGTTTTACGTTTCAAAAAACTTACCACACAAAGTTATGTTACTATAATGTAACTTTATTATAAATAATATAAATATATTATTAATAATTATATAATATTTATGTTATGAATAATTTAAAATGTTTGCACAAGCTGGCAAAACGACACTGGTTAGCTGTCCCAGTGTGCACCTGTCGCACATTTCATTTGCGATTCTTAATTTAAACTACTACAACAACAATTATTTAATATGTGCTGCCACCTACATTCAAAATAAATTGAGTGAAGTTCAATCCAGGTTGTGGCCTTGGTCAGTCCTGCTCAGTCACCCGTACCTGCTGCGCTTCTCATATATGGGAGTGTAGATGGCCAGTGAATTTCAATAGCCAATCAGGTAAGCTCAGTGGGTGCATGTGACTTATGTAGCTCTGCCAAGGCCAACATGGGCCTTTTTTCTTGAGCATTGCTGTTGAATGGTCACCATGTATTTTCTTTCCGTAAATAATAGTGTAATATGTAAATAGAAATAGTCGTTCGCAGTTCAACACAAGTCCATATTCTTAATGTCAACCACCAGAGTGAACCAATCTACAACAGTCTACACTAACTTTAGACTAATATACTTTACTTCTAGCTTTCTACAAATACAATCCTTCTATGTTGTCAGCTAAAAGTTTCTACCTCACCAAAATAAAAGAACGTCACTGACTAACCAAAAAACATGCGTATTATAAATCTTATTGCGAAGACAAGTAATTAATACTTTTGCTTAAGTGTACAGAAGAGCTTAAACTTGTTACTAGATATTCGATTACGAATGAACGTTTGTTAATTAAAGCCAGGTTTATGGCATTATCACTTCCTACTTCTGGTATCTTGTGATCGTATAGTATTCAAGTGATTTGTATAATAATTTAATCGATTCGCTTCCTATATAATTAATTGCTACAAGGTGATTTATCACCCGGCTCCTAGGGCTTTAGATAAGTCTATCGGGCGATAATCTTGTCCCTCAAGACTGACTCTTCGACTTCGCGTTGTGAGTAAAGTCTTTGACCCTAAAGCTATCTAGCCTAGCTCCCACAATTGAGCTTTATTAAATTAATTAATAATTAATGCAATGCGAATCTACAGGTTCGTTATCGAATCTAGTGTTGCTTAACTTCAAACACCTAAAAGCATACATGAACTCGTAAATTAAGTCAAAGTGAATAAACTTTTATTGGTTCACAATATTTACTCTTATCTAAGTAGCTGTACAAGATTTGTCCTTAGACGCTGGTGGGCGTTCACAACTAATGTATAGCTCCAAGAGATACACAAGCAATTCACTTAGCAATTTTCAGTACGCTGCACTTAAGGTGCTTGATACATTGTGAAATACACACTTTACAACTAATCCGTATGCTACACTTAAGGTGCTTACTACAATGTGAAATACACACTTTACAACTAATCCGTATGCTACACTTAAGGTGCTTACTACAATGTGAACTACCGTTATGCAGAGTTACTCTCAGTTACTAATGCGTTAAGATGACCACAATGCAACTCCCGTACACTTGGTCAAATCCAATGCTTCTGTGAGACTGTTCGTAGATCCAGTGCCCAGACGTTTTGCTGAGGACGTAGAACTGTTCCGCGCTGGTTCAAACGATGTCTTCACACTCTGTCAGATTCCCTGTGTCGCCTCTCTCTGGCTCCTCACTCCCTCGATGTCCGCTCACTGACTCACGCCCGACTAACTAACCTCTCATGTTCTCAATTCGAGCTTATAACTCCAAGATCCCGCCTTGCGCAATTTCGCGCCCAAACGGAATATGGTGCAATAAGGTGAAAGGTGACATCCCTGGCTTACCCTAGCATCCCCTGCCAAGAAGTTTACGATCATCCAGGTGGCTTAAGAATTCTTCTTCTGCGTGGGAAGGTTTCTACACGCCAGGTCTGTCTTCAGAATTTCTCGCTCTCAATGTCTCCTCGCAAGCTTGGCGTCGGCCACAAAGCTTCTCTTCCGAAGAAGTTTGCTTATTGCGACTTTCTTAATAATTACGTGTAACTCTGCATAAGGCTATAAAGCAAGATTGCGTCCTCACTTAATGAACACCTGTTTACCTTCAGTAAACGAAAAAACACACCTGTGAAATAATTTGGCATCGCATTAAATCCCGTGCCTTACCAGCTGAGTGAGTTCTTATTATCAATCAATAAATTTATCTTATCAAATCAAGGAGGTATCCGTTTTATCAACTGAATCTACTTCAGTTGATAATTCCATTAAATTATCACAAAATACCGATTCATAAATTTATTCAGGACAGCATTTCAAACAGGTTTGATTTTAATCTTTCTCTGGCAGTAAATTAAACCAGTTTTAAATATCCAATTGCGAGTGAGTGTGAACATAGTGTAAATTTCTTTGAACAAGGAAACTGAAGTTTGGAATCTTTGTGCAATGTTGGAAATTATGAATGTTATGAAATTATGAATATTGTTATGAAATCCTGAAGAAACTTCGAGAAAGTTTGGTTATTTTTACACACAAAATCAAAAACTGGAACTGTAAGTTGGAAAGGTGCATGCATGCTAATTTAGCAATCACTAACTCTGTGTCCTCAACCTCAGATTTCTATATTTACCATTACTCATATTACTACAAATCTGCTGCATGAATTTTATTTAATTTGTTATAGCTAACTCTAACCTAATTATAAATTAATTATCAACTTTTTTTGTTTACCGCATATATTATACCGATCAAATAAGAAAAATGATGCTACTAAACCTATAATTCTTACATCTTGAAAAGGTTGGCTGACTCGATAACTCTAGTTTTTCGCCACCCTTTCCACTTTTTATTAGTTATTTACATAATTTCTGTTATTTAACATTTTTATTATTACGGGGGAAAATCTGAATGTAAATCTATATTTATAGGCGGTTATCAATTGTCTTTTTTTTCGTAATAATAAACTGTAGAATTCTCTCGAAAATTGTGCAGAAAGTTTTGCGTGGTTTAAAGCAGAAAATCTGACTAAATCTTTTACATGACCATTTGTCCGGAATTTTGATTAATCAAGCTTGATTATCATGCATGTTTGCCAAACTTCAAAATGAAATGCTAAACACATTTCAATCACAGCAGCTAATCAACACTGCTGTTTTGGGCAAAATTCGTTATATTGTTGGATTCGCAATTTCGTAGCTTAGACGGTTTGTTTTCTTAAATCTTAAGGCACTGGTAAGTGGTAATGCAAAAACGAACGTTCTTCCATTCCTTCGGTTGCACTCAAGAGCCCACGAGCCACACGTTTCTGCCAGACACTTCGTGCTGATAACTTAACTCAAGTTCTCACACAGTAGTATACTCAATCACGTTTTTCGAGTTTTGATTGTGATAGGAATGTGTAATATTACTGCAGCTTCGCAAATTTGCTTGGGTGTACATGCTGCATCAACGCTGAAACTCCTGCGGGTTTTAGTATGACTACTTGAACTTGTTGTGATTAAGACAAGACTAAGGCAGAACCACTTTGCAGGGCAATTAGCAGACCATAGACCTAGTGTTGTGAATCGTGAGCCAACATTTAATAGACGCAGCCGAAAATATCATTCACTTATTTGGTTACAAAACTGTGATCGAGCAGCGACTTCACGTACATGTACAAATTTAATGTAATGTATAATAAATCTTTACTGCTGCACAAATGTGAAGATTTTTAGTAATAATAATAAAAAACAATAACAGATGTACAACAGTAATATACTTTTAATAAAATGAAATTTTCGGATGAGATTCTTGAATCTAGCCAACATAATTGCCTATATATTAAGTATGTTTTCATTGATATAGGTTTATGCCATTTTTCACTAAATATGAAAATTATGTGTAGCTCGAGCTTACATTATGTACATGTGCCTGCTAATTTTTGAACTAAAGGTCTATTATATTTGAAGTATTAGAAATATAAATGCACATAATTATACATTGTATATTTCGATAACATCGACACAAAACAATGACGAAAAAACACGACCTTACATAGGCATACAAAGATATGAAAATGATATCATTATACAATAATAAATTGTAATATATAAACATGATAAATTATATAGCGATAATAACCGAATTATTACAAAACTTTATTTAAGAGACAGGCTGTTTATCGTAGAGTGCTCTGTACAATGCTTGCACATACGTAAAGACGCACTTCCAGTCTGGTTTATTACCCATTAGCAGCATATCCTCAACGTCTAACAATGGATAAACGCCGGCCAAGTCCCTATAAGAATAATGTCCTTTCTGTATATCCTTTTATAAAGCAACAAAACTAAAACGCCAAGAGTAAGGGATGACACAATAATTATTTATTGAGATATCGAATCCTGAATGCTTTCTTATACAAGGCGCACACGATGCAAACTCTCTCTGAAACAGTTTGCCGGAGATAGATTTTTGCTTGACTGCGGGCTTGATAAACGCTGATTTGGTTTTACCAACTTCGTCTCACACAGGTTTTGTTAAACGTTCTTAAAATTTGAACAATAACCCCCATCATTGATCCTGTTGTCGTCTGCGAGTTCGGAACAAACAGTTCGGAACGGAGTTCCCAGCCAAAACCAGACCAGACCAATAAAGAGCAATGGTTTAGTCACGTGTCATCTAATAATTGTTTACTGGGGTTATCTTTGATACAGTTTGCGGTGCTAACAAACTTCTTAAGTTAGGAGTAGAACTCAAACCAAATTTAACATAGTTTTTTAAATGTAACACAATTAAAGGCTGGCGACAAATATAAGCTGGGCCTAACTGACCGGTTAGTATTTTCAAGCACAAGAAGTGGCTCCTGTAAACGTTTTAATAAGCAACTCTTTATCTTAAGAAGTTAAAATTAAGAATTTTATAATATTCTTTTGATTCGCTTGTAACAACAAACAAAGAAGATTACTTTCAACCACAAAGTTAGACTTACTCTGCAACTTTGAAGGCAAGCTTGAAGTTTCCTTTACGATTTTTTGGATTGAGTTTACCGTAATTAAAGGCCTTGGGAAAATAGTAATGAATCAATGCGCAGAAAGCCATTCCATTTGCCCAACTACCCGAGAAGTTCTGAATATCCACGTGCTAAAAAGAAATGGCAGATATTTTATTAATGTGTCAATAGGTAAACAATGTATGATTTGGAAAAAGACAAGGAAATGAGGTCAATTATTCAGGCTTCTTTTTAATCAAGTAAGCTTTAGGAATTGTTAGACAAAAAGGATACTCTTCAATTTTCATTTCAGCTGGATGAATCACAACTTGGCTATCTGAGTTTGCCTATAAAACGTGAATTATTAAAAAATTAAACTACATGTATTTTTTGCTGTACCTTGTGTGGCAAAACAAGCACATAACTAATGTATTAATGCTAACTTGTGATACTTGTGTGAAAGAACGCATTAACTGGCTCACTAAAAGATATTATACACTGTTGAGGATTGTCACGGATTCCCGTGATCGAGTTCTATTCTGCTATTATACCTTTCATTTACAGCATTGCAAACTAGTTTATTCCGGTTCTATAACCTTTGCAAATTTATCTAGAATCATTCAATTAGGTTAACCTTGAATTATTCATACGGGCTTCATTCTGAAGCTATAAATTCCTTCGTCACCCTTGTACAGGCGAGCATTTGACGTCTGCTTTTCCTTGACGTCTGCTTTTCCTACAAGCAGACGTCAAATGGTCCGCCTAATTCGTTAGGCTAATTTTTTCCCCTTTCTTCAATAGTTTTTTTATGGTTATGTGCTGATGTGTATCTATAATTAGGTTTACTGCTGTTATAAGTAGTAACTATGTAATTGCGACAGATCTTGTGAATTGAATAAATTTTATTTGGGTGGCCACTCCTTTTAAACCAATGGTTATGCGGTTTTTGTTAAGTCAAAATTTAGTCTAAATTATATGTTTCAGTAGCAGCAAACCATTCTAATTATCAACTCGTGGACTTAAACGTTATGCACCTTTCTCTATAAAAAATATACTAGACTATATACACTTCCACGTATTTGTTTAATTAAGAACCAGGCCGACGTCTCTCCCACAAACTTTCGAAAAAGCGAGCTTTTTTCACATGGTGCCTCACACCGGTTTTACTTAAATTAAATCCGTAAATATTTGAAGTGTGAGCACATGCTAGGCTGCTTAAATTTTGCAAATTTTGCTGCTGTCCAAAAAGTTCTTTGCCCTCGGGAGGAGGCTTCATATTTTTTATAGTCAGCAGTTTTATAAATTATATGCGCTCGAGTCATTTAGTTTAGCGCTACTGATACGAATAAGCTGACGTTGATAAGACCTGTAGAGAAGCACAAGGCTTACTATAATAGTTAAGATATAACGCTATAACTTGAATCATACGTTTGTTGTATTCTTAATAGTAGCCTTTGGTATTGATTTTATGCTTCTCGTAAGGCACGTAATTTGTGACAGCAAAACTAAATATTGTAATTTCTACCTTTTATTTTCAGCCTAGTATAGTATATAGTCTGATAACATATTTTATTTTACAGCTTACTTTGCTGACAAATTTTTTCTACAGGTTTACGAGTTTAACTAGGACGTTTTGCTGTACAGCTTAAATCTAGGTCATTTTTGTTTATAGCTGTAGCACAGCGTACCGGCTCCAAGGGCAAGGGCTGGAAAAGGTCTCAGCGTTTATACAGCACATAACTAACTAGTACTAGAAATATTCATTTTTATTTGATTATTGCGTATAGTATGTGTACGTTTTAGGGTTTGATAAAATTGATTGATTGTTAAACGTGACCGTTTATCTTGTGTCCTAATCCTATTATTTTACAGCATACATGTCTATACAGACTCGTAGTAAAACGTCTAAGATGGAAAAAGCGTTAAAAGGTACATATGAATCAGGAGACGAACATCATCTTTCTGATACTGAAACTGAATTTGAGGCAGAAACTTTGGATCAAAATTCGCCTGTTGATCCGCTTCCCTCAGATGGTTATCAAGGGGTTAAACCTAAGAAGCATGTTGTTACTGTCACTACTACCGACAGCGGCTAAACCTGTAACTACGGGTACGGCTACAATTAGGCGCTCCCTTTGTATTTACTGCAAAAGTTTTACTGCAAAAGTTCTGAACATTTTCTTATGTGTTTGCGCCGGTTTTTTGGTAGACGTGGATTGCCAGATATTATAATTTCGGATAATTTCTCGTCCTTCAAACTTGCCAAGCAAACGGTTACATACATTTTTTGAAAATACAGTTCTAGATTTTTCAGCTTGCAAGGGTGTAGAGTGGAAATTCATTACACAGTTATCACCATGGACTGGCGGATTTTTCGAACGGTTAGTTGCTTTGGTAAAGCGTTCTTTGAGAAAGGTAATCGGTAATCATCCTCTTTCACATGTACATCTCAATACTTTGCTTATTGAAACGGAAAATGTTATCAATAATAGGCCTCTTACTTATATTGATGCTGACATAAATTCTACTCATGCTCTAACTCCTTCAGATTTTCTTAATCAGCAGATCTTGCACACTATGCCTGAGATGCACTACAGTGATCTAGACTTTACAATTGGTAAAGAAACCTCAGCACAAAAGTTACTTGCCTTATGGAAGAAAGGTCAACGGATCCTTAGCAATTTCTGGCGAATCTATTTCTCAACCTAAGGTAACCGTTCCGTTCACTCCTTATATAAGGGATGTAGTACTGGTAGAAGACCGAAACCTTCCAGGAGGACAATGGCGCCTTGGCAAAGTTCTTAAATTGAAGCCTAGTGCAGATGCCTTAATTCGTAATGTTGAAATTCTTGCTAATGGTTCCACTTTGAACAGAAATATTAAATGTCTGTACCCCCTTGAATGTTATTTTCATAACTCATCTCATACGACTTTGACAGACGTTTCGACTGAACACGTGTCTTGTCTTAACAAGAATGATGATGCTGCTTCCATTTCAGATGCGGATTCTTCACCTCTGCCTGTCAGCGAACGTCCAAAGAGAGAAGCCGCCAAAAAAGCCAGAAAATGGCTAACAGATGTCAGCACCGACTTATTATCTAGTGATTAGTGAACAGTAGTAGTGACAGACTTTGAACTCTCGTTTGTTGATTCAGTACGCCATGGTTATGATGGTTATGGTTATGGCAATGGTTACACTACTATGCAGCCGATGGATGGAGTTCATACCACACTACGTTTGCTATATGGAGCTAAGACCATATTAGCTATTATAAATTGTCCTGTCTTCATTTGTAAATATTGTAAATTACTTAGATTGCATTGTAACCATGTATAATCACATATAGTTTGTTACCTTATATATTTATTTGGATGTGCCTTTAAGGTACTTATTTTGATTTTTCTCACCCATATATTTTGACACACATCTTACGCATGAAACCTGATTTTCCTATTGTGGCCTCTGTTATATACAGTATTTTAGATAGATAGTAGGTTTTTGCAGGTTTCTTTGTGCTAGTTTATATAATTTTTGATATTTATTTGGATGTGCCTTTAGCTTATTTTGACTTTTCTACACATGAAGCCTGATTTCCTATTGTGGCCTCTGTTATATACAGTATTTTAGATGGATAGCAGGTTTTTGCAGGTTTCTTTGTGCTAGTTTATATAATTTTTGATATTTATTTGGAGGTGCCTTTAAGGTACTTATTTTGATTTTTCTCACCTATATATTTTGACATAACTTACGCATGACTCATCTATATATTTTGACATAACTTACGCATGAAACCTGATTTCCTATTGTGGCCTCTGTTATATACAGTATTCTAGATTGTGGCCTCTGTTATATACAGTATTTTAGATGGATAGCAGGTTTTTGCAGGTCTCTTTGTGATAGTTTATATAATTTTTGATATTTATTTGGATGTGCCTTTAAGGTACTTATTTTGACTTTTCTACGCATGAAGCCTGATTTCCTATTGTGGCCTCTGTTATATACAGTATTCTAGATTGTGGCCTCTGTTATATACAGTATTTTAGATGGATAGCAGGTTTTTGCAGGTTTCTTTGTGCTAGTTTATATAATTTTTGATATTTATTTGGAGGTGCCTTTAAGGTACTTATTTTGATTTTTCTCACCTATATATTTTGACATAACTTACGCATGAAACCTGATTTCCTATTGTGGCCTCTGTTATATACAGTATTCTAGATTGTGGCCTCTGTTATATACAGTATTTTAGATGGATAGCAGGTTTTTGCAGGTTTCTTTGTGTTAGTTTATATAATATTTGATATCTATTTGGATGTGCCTTTAAGGTACTTATTTTGATTTTTCTCACCTATATATTTTGACATAACTTACGCATGAAACCTGATTTCCTATTGTGGCCTCTGTTATATACAGTATTCTAGATTGTGGCCTCTGTTATATACAGTATTTTAGATGGATAGCAGGTTTTTGCAGGTTTCTTTGTGCTAGTTTATATAATATTTGATATCTATTTGGATGTGCCTTTAAGGTACTTATTTTGATTTTTCTCACCCATATATATTTTGACACATATCTTACGCATTAAACCTAGTATTCTAGATTGTGGCCTCTGTTATATACAGTATTTTAGATAGATAGTAGGTTTTTGCAGGTTTCTCTGTGCTACTTATTTAGTTGTCTAGCATTTTACTACCTGATAGGATTGAGCAAGTTGTTTATTACTTGAACTTTGAACTTAATTTTTTTTTCTTTCCAGAAAGGTTTCCTTAAGTTTCCAGAGTGTCACGGATTCCCGTGATCAAGTTCTACTCTGCTATTATACCTTTCATTTACAGCATTGCAAACTAGTTTATTCCGGTTCTATAACCTTTGCAAATTTATCTAGAGCCATTCAATTAGGTTAACCTTGAATTATTCATACGGGCTTCATTCCAAAGCTATAATTTCCTTCATCACCCTTGTACAGGCGAGCATTTGACGTCTGCTTTTCCTACAAGCAGACGTCAAATGGTCCGCCTAATTCGTTAGGCTAATTTTTTCCCCTTTCTTCAATAGTTTTTTTATGGTTATGTGCTGATGTGTATCTATAATTAGGTTTACTGCTGTTATAAGTAGTAACTATGTAATTGCGACAAATCTTGTGAATTGAATAAATTTTATTTGGGTGGCCACTCCTTTTAAACCAATGGTTATGCGGTTTTTGTTAAGAGTCAAAATTTAGTCTAAATTATATGTTTCAGTAGCAGCAAACCATTCTAATTATCAACTCGTAGACTTAAGCGTTATGCACCTTTCTCTGTAAAAAATATACTAGACTATATACACTTCCACGTATTTGTTTAATTAAGAACCACGCCGACGTCTCTCCCACAAACTTTCGAAAGAGCGAGCTTTTTTCACAAGGATACAGAATCTGAGATTATCGAGGACAGCAGAATCTGAGATTATCGTGGATAGCAGAATCTGAGATTATCGTGGATAACAGAATCTAAGATTATGAAGGATAGCAGAATCTGAGATTATCGCGGATAACAGAATCTGAGATTATCGAGGATAGCAGAATCTGAGAATATGGAGGACAGCAGAATCTGAGATTATGGAGGATAGCAGAATTTGAGATTATGGAGGACAGCAGAATCTGAGATTATCGAGGACAGCAGAATCTGAGATTATCGAGGATAGCAGAATCTGAGATTATGGAGGACAGCAGAGTCTGAGATTATGGAGGATAGCAGAATCTGAGATTATCGAGGATAGAAGAATCTGAGATTATCGAGGATAGCAGAATCCGAGATTATCGAGGACAGCAAAATCCGAGATTACCGAGGACAGCAAAATCTGAGATTATGGAGGATAGCAGAACCTGAGATTATCGAGCACAGCAGAATCTGAAATTATTGAGGATAGCAGAATCCGAGATTATTGAGGACAGCAGAATCTGAGAGTATCGATTATAGCAGAATCTGAGATTATCGTGGATAACAGAATCTGAGATTATCGAGGACAGCAGAATCTGAGATTATCGAGGACAGCAGAATCTGAGATTACCGAGGACAGCAGAATCTGAGATTATGGAGAATAGTAGAATCTGAGATTATCGTAGATAGCAGAATCTGAGATTATCGAGGACAGCAGAATCTGAAATTATCGAGGATAGCAGAATTTGAGATTATCGTTGATAGCAGAAACCGAGATTATTGTGGATAACAGAATCTGAGTTTATCGAGGACAGCAGAATCTGAGATATGGAGGATAGCAGAATCTGAGATTATGGAGGATAGCAGAATTTGAGATTATGGAGGACAGCAGAATCTGAGATTATCGAGGATAGCAGAATCAGAGATTATGGAGGTTAGCAGAATTTGAGATTATGGAGGACAGCAGAATCTGAGATTATCGAGGATAGCAGAATCTGAGATTATCGAGGATAACAGAATCTGAGATTATGGAGGATAGCAGAATTTGAGATTATGGAGGACAGCAGAATTTGAGATTGTCGAGGACAGCAGAATCTGAGATATGGAGGATAGCAGAATCTGAGATTATGGAGGTTAGTAGAATCTGAGATTATGGAGGACAGCAGAATCTGAGATTATCGAGGATAGCAGAATCTGAAATTATCGAGGATAACAGAATCTGAGATTATGAAGGATAGCAGAATCTGAGATTATCGCGGATAACAGAATTTGAGATTATGGAAGTTAGCAGAATCTCAGATTATGGAGGACAGCAGAATCTGAGATTATCGAGGATAGCAGAATCTGAGAATATGGAGGACAGCAGAATTTGAAATTATGGAGGATAGCAGAATCTGAGATTACTTGCAGCAGAACTGAATTCCGATTGTCAGTTGTACATAAAACGCCCTAACGCAATTATAATTACAAAATTATTATTTAGTGATCGAATAAACATCTAATTGTCGACTTTTTAGTTTAAAATCTAAATAAGGCCAAAAGAAAGGAATGTGAAAAATTGGAATTGAGTCTGGATTTCAACTAGATTTTAGATTAGTTACTAATACAGTTTTACAATTTTTTCTCGACCACATAATTATAGTTTTAGTCAATAATTATGGCCTAATAAAATTTAGTGAGTTAGTTTATAGTCATGTATACAATAAGCACGTGAAAAAAGACGAATTTATGCCGAGTTAGAAAAGAAATAAAGCAGAAAAGTAAGTTAACGTACTTCATATCCCCTTGTCTTTGCTTGACTCCAGGCAAGGACCATATCTTTTACTGTGCTAGGTGAACGTTGAAGGCCTGGACCACCGCCAGGAGTAGTAGGAGTTAGAGGGCTGTATGGACTAAAGTAATTAAATAGTAGATAATATCTAAAAATTCTGCCAGTAAAAACAATGTTTTAGAAGCTTTCTGGTTTAGTTAGAAAAGGTTAATTATTTTTTGGAGATAGTTTTATAAAAATGTTTTCCATATACACGCAAGCGCATGCGCTGTAGAATAGAAGGTAACAAAGAAGTACAAGTTAATATGAAATGATGTAAAGTGCTGTAGAAAAAGTAAAAATGTCTAGAGAAAAACTTTGATAGATAATGAGTACTATATCATATAAAAGCCTACTAGTTTAGAAATCTGTCAGACCTGGCCATTTATCAACGATGCTACACCAAGTGCTACGTAGCAGGTAGGTGACATTTTATCCATTCACTAAGCATGTAATTTATTACACCTTGTTGCAAATTAAATTAAAAATTAAAAGTTTGTAAAAGCTCACAATTTTTGTAAAAATGCCACTAATCTTGCAAAAACTTTGCCCATTACTGTATTGGATTAATGGTTTTACAAGATAACCTAGTCGCTTTTATAAAAATTGGAAATTTTTTGGCAAAATTGTAACTTCGTATTTTACAAAAATGGTCAAGAGTTTTTACGACGCTAGTGACATTTTTACAAAGTGGCTACTTTTTTGCAAAAACTGTGTGTTTTACAAATATGCCTTACCGTTTTACAAAATTAGTGACCCAGTTTTTTACAAAAGCGCTAAATATTTTGGCAAAACTAATAGCCTCTGGACCGACGTTTTGCTTTTTACAAACGTAGTGAGCTTGTACAAACTTTGGTAGTTTTTACTTAGGTTGCAACAGGCTTATTGTAATGTTAGTTTTCGGCAAATGCGCTGTAATTACATCAAACCACATGCCAAAAGATTGGTGATAGTTAAAAAGAAACCGTGCTTTAGCTGTTATCTATAATGTATAAGAGTATACGGAAAAAGCTTTTCGGCACCGGCTCTCGACACAGAAAAGTGACGCCGAGAGCTTTTTCCATATACACTAATTTAAAAAGTATCTGTTAATGTACACACTTCATATCCACGTGTTTTAACTTGACAAAATTGGAGAAGAGCAGCTTTGATGTCTTCAGATGTCCTAGGCCGTACATTGCAATGCAAACCCGTGGCACGAAAAGGGCAGCTACATGCAACGTGCAACACAATAAAGATGTTATTAATAATTAATAGCCTTAGTATGCCTTGTTAAAACTTGCGGCAATCAATTACAGGAGGACCTCTTTTCAGTACCTCTTAGTATTTCTATACTTGAAAGGAACTGTAACAGTTAATAACCATGCTGTGACAAGTTAAAAACATTATCATTGGAATAGGTCCTTCATAACCAAGCTTATTGTAACTTTCCTTCTCAAATATTAGGCCTATCTCTTGCTTATTTTGTAAGTGGACTATTGTTTCAACATCAGCTATTAGTAGAAAATTACACACTAGTCTAGTAAACACCCAGTAGACTATCACAAACGACAAACTCTTTTTTCAGATTTATCACATAATTTGTTAATAATCACATCCGGTAAAAATGACAAGCGCAATCACTGCAAATCTATTATTAAAATATCAAAGCGAAGGCTCAATGAAACCAAAACTGAAATTTTAAATTGTCCATCAAAGCTATTTTAGCATAAATTTGCATGTGATTTTAAATACCCGTTCTCCTTAAATAACGAAAAATAACTGTTAAATTATTAAGAATTTAACGATAAGAGGTATTTAATCGAAACCGCTTCTTCTCAATTTACTAAAAAAGATTAAATAGTACTTACGATGTTGGCGCACCTGCAAAAGTATAAAATCAACGCTAAAATGTTGATGTAGCAATTGAAAGAAACGTTTAGAGTAAGAGGTGGGCAGTGCAATGTCCAGGCAGAAGAGAGAGGTTATTATTATTTTTTCAACCTCAGTTTGAAGGCATAAAAGTTTTCAAACACGTTATAGACGTCAGTATACAAAATAAAAAACACGATAATTACGGTATACAAATTCAAAAAACAATTACTACAGTATGCAAAATTAACAACACAGAGATTTTTGAGAACAATATCTTTTACCACATTTACCAGTGTGAATACACTTCACTGTCTCTTATTATAGATTACAATCAAGTCTCTTGAAGGTAGAACGTTGATTAAATTCTTCTTAGATTATAAGTATATATATATATATAAACTTATAATCTAAGAAGAAGAAAGAAGAAGCTAATTAACGTTATATATATATATATATATTAATGTATATGATTATGTATATAAGCATTATATATATTAGAGCCCATGATCAGCTTACCCAATGTTTTGGTGTCTGTTGTCGTTTTCCCATCCTTTGTCGTGGTCGTCGTTTTGGTTATTTTGAGTTGGCCACCTGTTCCTCCCATCTTAGTCATATCTGAAGCTAGTTTGTCTACTTCTTCTAATAAATACAGTAGAAAACAATCAATCGTCACAATGGTTAGATAATAATAAGGAGCTGTTACTGACAAGGCCTTTTCAGAAAATTAGCAGTTGATTAACAGTTTGAAACAGATCGTGTGCTAAGAAGCAATAGAAGTAACTAACTATGATCAATATGTGACGTGTATTGATATAATGGTGGTGTAAGGGTGGTATAAGGGTGGTATAACACTTGCAATGTTTTAATTGTAGGAGATTTGAATATAGAAAGGCTTAAAATTTCGAAAAATCAGCAAGCCCTTGTTGAATTTGTGAAAACCAATAATCTGGAATGGGATAAAAATATAATACCTGGTGCATTTACTTATAATAATGATTCGTTAAATTGTTACAGTTATATTGACTGTGTGATTTGTTCTAAACTCATGGTCGATAATATTACAGGACTTCAAGTAATTGGTGATGGTGACAAAACGTCTGATCATTTTTCTATCAGTATTATGCTTACATGTGAAAATATAAACAAAGAAGTTTACTGCAAAACTAGAAAACCTCGTTTCATGAACCGGGCAAAAATAAATTTGCATGCGTGTAATACTTGTATTGAAAGTAATATACTTCAAATTAGAATACCGAGACATTTACTGAAGGAATTCAGATGAATGTTCTAATGAATTTCACAGTTTGGAAATTAACACAGACACTATTTAGGGCAGGTGAAGCACACGTCCCGTGTTATCCTACACGTCCGTGTGGGATTTCAGAAACATTGGTAGAATGATGAACTCGCTTCTTTAAAAAGCAAATCTATTAATACGCGTGAATTATGACAAAGCGTGGGCAAACCTAGATATGGCTATATAAATACGTATAGAATAGGATGCAAATTAAGTTATAAAAGGCTATTAATGATGCTCAGAAAAAAGCACAACTGGAAAGTAAACACTTGTATGATGAATGGTTTGGGAGAAATCAAAATCGTTCTTGGAGTAAATGGAAGAAAAGGCACGGTTCTGAAATGAAAACTGTAACAAATAAATTAAATGAAGCTGTGGGAGGAAAAACAGTGCTAGCTGAACTTAAAACATGTTTTGAAAACATTTTTCAGCCTGATATTGTTAATGACTGTGAGTTAAAAATGTTTATTGATAAGTGAGAAAATTACAATTCAGGTAGTAAAAAACACTTTACAGTTACTGTAAACGAAATACTGCAACTAATTAACAATAAGGAATAAGGGAAATCGGCTGACTTAGACGAGCTCCAAGCTGAACACTTACTTTATTCGCTGAATGTTTTAGCATTATATTTGACATTGTTATTTAATATACCGCTTGTTCATGGCTATGTACCTGATAACTTTGGTAAACGTGTAATTTCTCCTATAATGAAAAATAATCAAGGTGATTTTATTAATTTTGACAATTACCGTGCAGTAACTCTCTCTCTCTCTCTCTCCAGTTATCACAAAATTGTTCAAATCAATGTTATTAATGCAGTCTGGAATTTATCTCGGAAGTGATCAGCTTCAATTCGGATATGAGAGCAATTCCAGTTGTTCACACGCCATTCATACTATTAAAAAAACTGTGTTATTTTTTACTCAGCGAAATAATTAGGTCTATATGGCCTTCTTGGACGCATCAAAAGCTTTTGATGAAGTACTGTACGGTGGATTGTACTTAAAATACCTCCTAGAAAATAATGTACATAATATGTACCTAGATGTTTTATTAGAATACTGATAATTGATACAGCAAGTCAAAAGCTGTTGTAAAGTGGGACAACAAGTTTAGTTCTGAATTTTGTATCAATTCAGTTGTTAGGTAGGGAGGCACATTGTCGCCTGTTTTGCATGCAGTTTACTCGGATGATCTAACAAAGCAACTGCGTGAATTAGGTTTGGGGTGTCATGTTGGTGAAACTTTTGGGATCAGTCATGTGTGCTGATGATATTGCCCTAATTGCTGGTTCACATAATCATGTTAAGAAAATGTTGAAATTTGTGAAAAGTTGTGAATGTTGAAATGGTCAGAGTTGGTCTATTACATTTAATTCTAGAAAAAGTTAGTTGCTATATATATAGGTAATGCAGGTCAAAATGTGTTGGTAAAATAATTTTTTGGTAAAACACTGATTTGGAAGGAAAAAGTCAAACACTCAGGAATTGATATAAAATCTGATATTTTTTTTAAATAGACATTGCTATAAATAAAAGCAAATTTTATGCATCGTTGAACTCGATATTGTCAACTCTAGGAAGTAGATGTAATGAAATGGTGTCCAAAATGCTGATGACTGCATATTGTTTACCAATTTTGTTGTATGCAGCAGAAGTTAATTCGTTATCTTTTGAAAAAGAAAATATTTTAAATTTGTTGGAACACAGCCTATAGGAAAATTTATAATTATAAACGTAATGAGAGTGTAAAGGTTTTAATGAATTACTTTGGTTCTCTGCCTGTAAACTTTCTAATTGATGGTAGAAAATTAATTTTTTTAAAGAAAATTCAAAACTCGAGCATCGAGAATATTCAATTAATGTTGTATTTAACTAACGATAGTCATAGTCACTTAAGAAGAAAGTATGGCTCATCTTTGAGGTTTGATAACGTGAATGTGAAAAACTAGTTATTAATGTTCTTAAAGCGTGTTTAGAAGATTATCAGTGAAGGACACTAACAGTATTTTTATGTACGATTGTGTGTGTACGGTCATTGTCATTTTGAATATTGTTTATTTTCTGTGTGTGTGTTTTACAAACTTTTCTTTGTTATATTTTGTGTATATGAATATATGGCTATATCTGTAATGGTACGAAACAAAGGAATAATAAAAAAGAATAATAATATATGCATAAAGAAATATACTGTAGCCGTGTATTAACCTCATAGCATAGTACCAATAACTTATACGTACTATGAAAAGTTCTCTATGTCAGCCTGTTTTACTCAAGAACTTACTTGGATCATTGGACCGAATCGTTGTTTTCTTTGTTGTAGTTTTTACCCCGTCTTTGCCTGTTTTTGTCTCTATAGACGTGGTTCGCTTCGAAACGCCCGCTGAGTCTACTTTTGCCTTTTCATCGTACATTTTTAGTTCTGCTGCTTTTCGACGGTCAGCATCTGATTTTGCTCTCTCAATATGATGTTGCATTACACCTACGTTGTGAGCTCCAACTGATTCAACGCCTGTCAACCTAGAACATGGGACACAGACATAGTGCAATTGCTATAATGAAGCGTGGTCGCAAATGTAGCCATGCAACTTTAACAACACTATTATTTATTTATAATATTGAAAAAAGTGAATAAATAAATGTCTGTTTAATTTGGTATAATTTGACTATTCTATCGTTTAGACAATACCTGTTAAGCAACAGTAACAGCCAAAAAATGTGGAAATATAAATTTTTACTTATTTGACACTGTTGATAGATTTATATTAGGTTATATTATATTATTAAAATAGCTCCTTTGTAACAGCTCTGTCTACTGTCAATACAATTAACGCGTAGGCAAATCTAGCATGCACGCCCTTATTTTATCTTAAAAGTTTTATTGTACTTTCTGATGTCATCTGGTAGTTTTTGATATTTCCATTAGTATCTGCACTTACGTTAAATTGCTATCGAAGCTTTAAATACCTGAAATATTCAAGGACTTATGTAGATATGGACGATTACACAATGTTCTGAAACACAAATCAGGTAATACAGACCTATTTATTGATTTCGCTAAACTCTGTCTTAAGTTGTGTATCATACAGTATACCACAGTACCATGCACTTAGCTAGGTTTTGGACAGGTGAATACAAAAAACTTGTTAAAAGCTACAGCACAGATGGAGCAACTGGTGAGAGTCTAGTAGAGCTTAGAACTAGTATTGATTAGTTACGTTTAGATTCACCATCATCATAATTATGCTCAGTACGTCTCTTGCAGCCATTGGACGGGTAGAAATGTAAAAAAAAGAAACTGCCTCACTGCTACCAAAACTGGAAAGTAAGATTTTAGCTCTCCCTTATGCTTAATTTTTTTCACAAATGGCTTAAAATCAAGTTCTAAATGAAAATTTACCTGTCCATTTCTTCCTTCTTCCTTTGTCCAGCAACTGCAACTTTAGTTTTAAGTCGATCTTCCCGGGACTGTTCGTGTTTTCTAATAAGAGCATCTCTTTCGTCTATGGAGAATACGAAATTACTTTCATGAAGCCTTAATTTTTAATTTTTAAAATTCACGTTAATTTGTGTCAAAAGTTGCACGCTATCAAATAATGTTTTTTTACCCGATCGCTTCTTTTTAAGTTCTCGAATTTTATTTCTAAGTTCCTTTCTTTTGTCAAAATCATCGGTTTGGTCCAACTATAAAAGAAATAATATCATTAAATCTCAGTTGTATTATACACGCTAATTTACAAGTGAAACCATTTTTCAACTTTTTTTTCGGTAACACACTAAACTTATTGAATCCCGTGAAGGCTTCCGTACGGTTGTTATTGTCCATTGATTTTTACTATATGAAAAATGCTAAAACATAGAAAAAATTCCGATAAAATTCAGTGTAATTAACGAAAAATTTAAATTGAAAGTGTTTACAAGAGATCCAATTCTAAAAATTTTTAAAAAAAAACCCTTTCAGAAGTTTTTCCTGCTGCAGCGACAACAACAGCAGCAGCAGCAGCAGCAACAACAACAACAACAACAACAACAACAACAACAAAAACAACAACAACATGAACAACAACTACAGTAACAGCATCAGTAACAGCTAAATCATTCTAAGGCATTGCTGACGTTATGGAATAATTACGTTAAGCTTTAGTAATTCAACAGTTAAGAGCCAAAAATGATTAGCGCAAAGGCATAGGCCTAGCATTCTTTTGAGTGATTTGTCATTGGAAACTTTCAAAGCTATTTTTTTTAAAATAAAATCCATAGCGCTGACCACGCACGGAGAATTAAGCCGGCACGCGTACTGAATACATTCTAAATACTCATAATTTGACAAATTGAACCTTGCACAAAGTCATAAAAAACATACGTACCTGCTTTTCCAATTCCTTTATACTATTGTCTAGTTCCTCCATTATTGGCTTACACTCTGCCACTTCCCATAAATTTCTAGTAAATTTCTAGTAATAAATAAGTAATCCATTTAAAAAAGATAAAAACAATAAGAGAATATCAAGTTGAATATTATATATACAAATATATGCTTATATATTATATTATATGTTGTATGCATATATACATATATATATATATATATCATTTGTCAAAAAATAGCTCATGTGT